>PVIH01009221.1:0-16868 GCA_004025045.1 Sigmodon hispidus | reverse complement strand
GATGATAGTGTGTCAAAAATGCAAATAGATCCAAACCTGTCACCCTGCACAAAACTCAAATCTAAGTGGATCAAAGACCTCAACATAAACCCAGCTACACTGAACTTGATAGAAAGGAAAGTGGGAAATACCCTCCAAAACATTGGCACAGGTGACCACTTCCTAAATATAACACCAGTAGCACAGACACTAAGAACAATGATCAATAAGTGGAACCTCCTGAAACTGAGAAGCTTCTGTAAAGCCAAGGACACAGTCAATAAGACAAAATGACAATGTACAGAATGGCAAAAATTTTCACTAGCCCTACAAGTAACAGAAGACTGATCTCTAAAATATATAGAGAACTCAAGAAACTAGAGCCAAAAATGCTAAATAACCCAATTAAAAATGGGGTTCAGAACTAAAAAGGGTATTCTCTGCAGAAGAATTAAAAATGGCTGAAAGGCACTTGAAAAATTGTTCAACATCTTTAGCCATCAGAGAAATGCAAATAAAAACAACTTTGAGATACCACCTTACACCTGTCAGATTGGCTAAGATTAAAAACACAGATGACAGCCTATGATGGAGAGGATGCAAAGCGAGGGGAACACTCCTTCATTGTTGGTGGGAGTGTAAACTTGTTCAGCCACTCTGGAATGCAATATGGTAGCTTTTCAGAAAACTGGGAAACAATCTCCCAAAGAATCCAGCAATACCACTATTGGGCATATACCCTAAAGATGTACATTCATACCCCAAAAGCATAAGCTCAACTATGTTCATAACAGCATTATTTGTAATAGCAAGAACCTGGAAACAACCTAGATGCCCTCAACTGAAGAATAGTTTAACTGTGGTACATCTACACAATGGCGTACTACTCAGTGGTAAGAAAAAATGATATCCTAAAATTCGCAGGCAAATGGATAGATTTAGAGAATATTCTCTTGAACAAGGTATCATAAATCTAGAAAGATAAGCAGGAGATATACTTACTCATTAGTGGACTGTAAACAAAAGGCAAAGAACACCCAAGCTGCAAACCATAACCACTGAACAGCTTGGGATCTGAAGGAACTTGAGACCCCCAGAGGTTCCCCTAGGAAGAGAAAATAGAATCTCCTTAGCTAATTGGGAGCATAAGAGGTTGCAACCAAGAAGAGGTGGGGACAAATCACGGGAGAAGAGGACGATTGAGAATAACAATGAGGAAGAGCAAAGAGAGGGAGATCTTAATAGCCAATGTGGGGTTAGAAACCTCCAAGAACTCACAGGATGTGCCTGCCTAGGTCTCCAACCAATAGTGAAGGTGTTACGTAAACAGGACTTCCCCTATAATCAAATGAATAACCTCCCTAAGTGCCATCACAGAACTTACATCCAACAATGAATAGAGGTAGAGGTAAGGATACATAGCTGAGCACTGGGCTGAGTCCCTGGTCCAGCTGATAGCAGGGGAGTAAACTCTATATGAGCAAAGGGGTAGAGACTATGAGGAAAATTCCCACAGTGGTGGCTGGCTGGAGCTCTGGGAGCTCGCTGGATCAAGAACAGCCACCTGAGAACAATCAGGAAAAGGAACTAGACCCTCCAAGGGATAGGCATCTGTCCACAGACGTAAGCAATATGTAGAGTCTCAAGGAGAGGGTTCAGACTGTGTTTCTGTGTATGGACTAGCACCTTGATGCCCATTCCCTCCAGAGGAAAACCTAACTAAGTCTTGATATTAGGATGAGGAAATTGGACATGCCTGGAGTGGATGCTGAGCTAATCCACCTTGGGACCTCTTGCCCTTTCTGGGGAGGGGAGAGAAGGATGGGAAGGAGAGAAGCTGAAGGCTGACCAGGAGGGATGGGGAAGGGGAAGGGAGTTGGAACAAAAGGATACATAGATAAAAAAGAATGTATTCTATAAAAATAAATTTAAAAAAATAAAAATAAATAAATAATTTTAAAAAGTAATATATAAGCATGAAGACATGAGTTCAAACCTCCATCACTCACATAAGAAACCAACTGTGGCCCAGTACATTCTTGTACCCACCTTGTGTAAGTGGCAGAGGCAGAAGGATCACTAGGGAGGCTGGCTGACAGCATAGCCTGATTTGATGACAGGTCCTGTCTCAGAGGGAAAAGGCAGAGAGTGATAAAACAGGGTAGCTAATGTCCCTTGTCTGTCATGCACAAGAGCACACTCAGACACATACACAAGCACACAGAACTCAACATTCTAAAAATTCTCAAAACTATCCAGGGGCCTCCAAAGGGAGGACACTGCACAAGACAGTGAGGCCCAACAGACAATGACAGAATGCAGAGAAGTTAGAACTCTCAGACACTGTAAGGACCATGACAAGCATGGAGGCAGCCCCACATAACAACCTCACAGTGCCTCCGACTATTAACCTGCAGAGTTACCTAATGACTCAGCATTCCAACCTCTAGTTGCAAAGCACCGAGAACTGAAATGTTAGAACCACATAGAAGGTGAGCATTACAGAAGAAGCATTCAAAACAACCAGAAAGTGTAAAGACCCAAATGCCCATAAGTGGCAAAAGGGAGAAAGGAGATCACAGTACTGGAGATGAGGTTTCTATATATCATAGGGCAAAGTACTGAATTCATCATGACTGCAAATGTCTAAGACTGTATGAAGACCCACTCATATTTACACCATAAAACATTTTTAAATGTATCCACTGACTCAGTTATCTGAAAAGAAAATTAAAGTATGAAAATTGATACATTTTACATTTCCACCAAACTCTTCATTGGTCTGGTCAGAGTTGTAGCAGTTATTCTGCTAATACAAAACACATTGAGAAATCCTCCCTGTGTCTCCAGGGGTTTGGGAGAAAAATTGCTACCTTTTAGATGGAAGCTCAGTGTTCATCACCATCCACCTTCACATCCTCACAAGAATAAAGACGCTATGCGATTGTCTGTCCATAGCAACAAGAAGCTGCTATTTCTTCCAACTTCTCAGAAACATGTCCTGACCTATCATCGCCTCACAGTGAGTGTTTAGCTTATTCCATGTTTTTAGCGTCATTTCATCAGATGAATAAAATGCTTCCCAGGGGAAGCTAGGAACCACTTCCACCCCTTAAATGTCATCCAGGGCACTGCCATATGTGACACCTCAGCTCACAGGAAAGGTTAGAGGAAATTCCTCAGAAATAGCCAATAGCTGTGACAGACACTGGATCAGGAGAAACTAGGTGAATAGGTACAAAATTAAAAAAAAATAATAACTTGATTTAAACAAAGAAGTCCTGTAATTGTTTTTATTTTTCATTTTGGCTGAGTGTCATCTTTCCTACTTCTCATTAGCAAATAATTGTGCTCATGAAGTGATACAATTATACCCTCTAAAATTTCTCATATTCTCCCTCCCCTGTGTCTGTCTGTCTGTCTGTCTCTAAGTCCTCTAAGCACTCATGTTCCTTTATCCTCTTAGGTTGTCAAAATATATCTTCTGTTTCTAGGGCTAGCCACTGCAGTATTTAATCCAGAAAATGATTTTGAACAGAATAATTCTAAGAGGCACAAAGTATACACATTAAAGTTTAAGTTGTTTAAAAAAATGTTTAAAACTGGACTAAGATAATATTGTAAGCAAGTAAGTAAGTGTCTGTATGGCCAACTATTCAAATGTGTTCTTTTATACAAATGGAATAATGTTTAAGATTCAGCTAACAGCTGAGTGAAACAGAATAGTGTTTAGAACACACATATTTTGTTATTGTTTTATAGAATAACTGGTAAGTATCCATTCTGGTAGTTGGGCCATTTTAACATTTGACCATATAAAAGTTTCCCTCTGACCTGTCGCAACAAGGACCTGTATCTTTGCTGGGAAAATCTGAGTTTCTAGAGAGTCCCCGATGAGTATGTCTTCCTTTGGCTGAACCAAAAAGAGTTTTCCTGGAACTCCTTCTCATATGACTCCTTGAAGAAATGTAAATCACTCGAAGTTTCAACTCAGGCTTAACTGAAATTGGCAAGAAAATGTACTTGAAACTTGGTTGTCTTGAATTAAATGTCCAGTTAAGTATAGAAACTTTCCAATACATGTTCATGAAAGAGATACCGGCCGCCAAAAGTAGAGGGCCCCATGGGTGGACATTCTCCCACCTACATTTATGGCATCACCTCTATTTTCAAGATTTTCCTTTTGAAATGAGAGCTCCTCCTTACAAGGAGTGATTTCAGCTGAGCTCCGATCTGACAAAAGCAAATGCTGTTGTTAGCAGAAATAGCTAGCTGTCTGTGAAAAACAGTGATAGCTAGTTTGCTAGCTATAGAAAGCAGACTATTTGGTTGCTTTTTACCTCTTCAAGAAACATTCTCTTTCCCAAGCATGCCAACTAAGCCACCAGAAAACAAAGCACACAGCATACTCTACCTGCATTACTTCATAATGCACAGCCACAATCTCTATGGATATATGGTCACCTAATGGGAAACTGCCTCAGACACTAGAGCCTGATGTGACGAAGCTTCTGCCTGTCCTACTGGAAGTTATCTTCAAGGTCACAGAGTACAGTGCCCTGGTCTACCAATATTCATGCTGAAAACATCTCTGTTTGCACTCTTCAGAAGCAAACAAACCTCAGTTTTTAGGCCTACAGCAACAGTGAGCACGTACTTTATGGAAATGTGATAAATAAGTACCGTGGCTGGCATTTACTTTCTCCCCAGAACTAGAAGCTGAGTGTGAATTTGAAATGGATCCAGAGCCTGACTCAACATTTGTCCTTTAAAACTATCAGGTGATCCTATGAAGTTTCCAGTGACGGTTCTCTGGACTACCTGGCTTTCTAAGTATATTGATGTTCAAACTGCACCTGACATTTTACTTACAGAAGAAGGAGACATTGATATAATGCTTGTAATAAAATAATTCACTAGTTTCTTTTATATAAGTATGTATGTTTTAAATTTTAATTACAGCACGGTTGAGGATGCTCAGGCATTAGGTTTTGGGAAGGGTTTATCCTACCAACTCCCTATAGTCATACTGCTTTAAATATGTTTTAATTCAACAAATAATAAAATAACTTTTGATATTTAGGTTTCTAAAAAGTTGCTTTCTTGCATTGGAGAGGTAGGTATAGTTTTCTCTAAAAGTAGAGCCTGAAGAGTTGATCACTTTCCAGAGGAAAGTTACAAATGCAAGAATATTTAAGCAGCACAAAATAGACTTGAAAGAAAGAAAGGAAGAAAGAAATGGAAGGGACAGGAATGGGAGAGGAAGGGAGGAAAAACATCTAGTCGGGTTGGTAGGAAAAGGCAGTAAATCTGGGAAGACTTGGGAGACAGGTTAAATATGATCAAAACACATGGTATGAAACTCAAAGGACTAATTTTTAATTTTAAAACATAATTCCTTTTCTATGTTAAGACAGAGCATCACAGTACTTATGCTAAGTTGGCATTCCAGATTTTTTAAATATACTTACAAAGGCCTAATTTTCCTTTCAAATTAACATACAAAAACACAAATAGTTTTTAATGAGTGGGAAAGAGTGGGACAGCCGCTTCTAGTATCTCTATTTAGAATATAATGCAATTTATGATAGATGAGAATTATATTTCTTAGTTTCTTCTTGGAAAAAATTTAGTCTTTTGGAGCTTCATATTCCTCATAAATGGGAACAAAATCCTAACTTTTATCAAATGTGAAGTATCATTAATTTTAACATAAATCATTATTTTATGTACCATAAAGCAAAAATACCCCTAAATTGTGACACAATGTTTTCCTACACTTTGGAGCTGCTATTTTATAGCTATTTACAAGTATTTTCTAGCCTTCTTTTAGACACATTTACATATTTGATTTTATAGTTTGTCTGGGTGAACAAATTCTTTCAATGTGAAAGAAATAAATAGCTATTAGTAATATGTCTTCACATGTAATGGGAACCATATTCTTCTTGACTGAAACATCATTTTGTCCACCATCAACTAGAGGTGCTAGTGAGGTCAAAGTGTTCATATATCGAGAACAAAAATGTACCTTAGACTCTTCAAAGAATGGAATTACATTATCATTAATACAAACAACTAATATTGTTTATTATTTCCATGAATAATCATTATCTATATGAATATTCTTCTCTGTGACAAATATGAACATTTATTTTCTACTTTTTTTTTCAATAGTAATTCTGGGGATTTTCTCTAGACAAATACCATTGACAAACAGCTATCTTGTTTCATACTTTATTTTTGTGCCTGGATCTATCAAAGTCTTCCAGGTCGTGTGGACAGCATTGCTCCTGGACAGTGTTTTTTCCTCTAAATAAGACTGTTGGTTTAACAGCAACTTCCTTTGTGATTGACCAATAAGTACAGCCAAGTGTAATCCAACTTGCTTTCCTTTCAGCCTCTCCCTCCTCTGGTGACAGGAGACCTTAACAAAACAGACTGCTCCATCTGTCAAGCTTTGCAGACTTTAGGGCTTTGTATAAATTCCCTGGAGCTAACATATTCTAACTTCATGGCCCCATCCTAACTGAACACTGCTCTGAGCTGCTCCTCAGTCAATACAGACATTTTTCCAGTTCAGCAAGGGTTTGCATCTACTACTGTAGTGTTTAAAGGCTCATAATGCAGAGTACAGGGCGGCGCTACAGAACTTATTCTCTTTATGCATTAAGTTTTTGGATGCATTAGAAAATATTGTGCTATTGATAACAAATTTTAGGGGTGATTTTTGAAAAGATAAAAAAATTTACATGTCATATTTCAATTCCTCTTATTCAAGTAATAAAATGCAATTTTTTTTAAAAACATCCAGGTTGGAGATTTAGTTCACTGATAGAGTGCTTGCCTGGGAAGCTCAAGGCCCTGGGTTTGGTCCTCAAATCTGAAAAAAAAAAAAAAAAAATCAGCACTGTCACTTTTTTCTTTTTCAAAAAAATAAGCATAAAACAGAATAAATCATTAAAAAGTATGCAGGCAGATTTTGTTATTGTCAAAAATACTTTGTGCATTATAGTTCGTGAAAATAAGACATAGGATAGATGAACATGTTTTCAAGTCCTTGATTTTCAGGTTTGGGGGTATCTAGTGATGAATTTCCACAATGTTTTCTGAGCTTTCACTTTCAGAGCTAGGTCCTCTGAAAGACCTAGCCACACACCATTCATTCCAAAAGGAGCCCAGGAAAGGGCCTGGGGCGTGAGGCAGGCATTCCATCCTGACATATGCTCCTTTGCTGCCCTCTACTGTGAGCATCTATAATTTGTAGATAGCTGTCAGATGAGCTAAGGTCCTGTGCTTGTGAACTGGAAAGGCAGAAGAATATTGAGCAAAAGCTTTCCTTTGGAAAGAGGAAAACACCAGAAATAACTTAAAAGGAGTAAGGGTTAACTTTATTATAATAAACTGTGCCAAAGGCTGCCACTTTAAGCAGCTATTCTTGAAACAGTATTCCAAAACCATGACATAGGATGCTAAGTGGAGTCATAGCAGGAAGAAGTTACCTCCAGATCATACAATGGAATGTTTTCTTCCATAAGAAAATAACATGAAAGAAGATTTGTCATAAAATCTCAATCTTCTCTTTCTATATGTCACCTTTATTAGCTAAGGAAAGAAAGACCTATTTATTTTTCTCTTTTATCAAACTCACATAGAACTTGTAGTCAAGTATTAGTCAAGTGTATGTGTAGACCAATTTCTTGCTGTTTGTTTTCTATGCTGGGAACTGAAGCTTTGTTCGCATGTGTCAGATAAGTGCTGTACCACTGACCTGTGTTCACAGCCCACCAATTTCCTTTGGAGCAAAAGCACAAAGTTCACTCTGCTTCTATCTGTCCTTCCTTCTACCAGCAAATACTTACCTCATCTTAGTATGTCCATAGAACCCTGTAAAAAGACAGGACATGACAGGCTCCTGTTATCATTGGGCTTGAGATTGGAGACATCACATATATTGGACAGTAGCAATGTCAGCACTAATTATTGGGTACAGTTTTTACAGTTATATTATAAAGCAGAATGCAGAGTTGACATGTATAAAGGATCTATATTGGAAGGAAATTTGATGTAACCAAGGTATGGAAAGGGTAATATAGTAAAAAAAACTAACAGAAATAAAATGGGATGCATAATTCTTGGAGACAACAGGAGGATGTGGGATTTGACCTTATCTCAAAATGGCTGTAAACTAAACAATCATTTTCTATATAAAAAAATGTATTTTAATAATGAAAAGCAACAAGTTTGCTGTTCTCAGTAAACATTTACTTTTTCATATTTTATGAAATTTTGTCCTAATCAAGATTTGATGGAATAGAAGTTATAGTAAATTACATTTTTTGTGGGAAATTTAACATGTGTGGTGCTCCCTTCCTTTCCATTTTTCATTTCTTCCTAAACTGTCTTATTTATGTTATAACTTCATTTATAAAGCCAGTAAAAATTTCAAATCTATACTATTTTTCTCAGCCCAGGAATGTCATGGTTAAATTTTTGTCTGAGAAGATAATCACTGTACCATCTAAGTTGGGACAAACAGAGAACCGAATTTTTATGGCACATTGTATACTGCTGAGAAGTACAATGGAGGCTTGGGATGAGAAGGTTGCGGACATGTTCAAGTACTTTTTTAAAGTACAATGAGAAAGATAGAGCACATTAACTGGAAGGGACTGTATAATGGGGAAGACTGGAGTTGGACTGCACGGTAAAAGCAGCTCTACAGCATCAGAGGAATGTGGCATATTACACCTGCTAAGTTTTCTCTGTAATTCAAAAGGAAACCATATGTTCTCACTACTTTGCCTTGCTCACATAAAAGCCACATACACAGCCCAAATTTTCAGCATTCTAGCACATTCCAAACCTATGCCAGATTTAACTGACAGCAAACATACATCTTCTGACCGAATTAGATTCAGCTGTCACCTTGGCACACTGATAGTCACCTGGGAAGGTGACATCTCTACATCAGATTGTAGATGTGTCTGGGGGGCATTTTCTTGAGTAATAATGGATGTGGAAATAAATTTACTGTGGTCATCAGCTTCCCTAGGAAGGTGATCCTGGGCTTATATAAGAAAGGTAGTGTGACATGGGGCTGGGAATAAGCCAGAGAGTGAGGCACTAAGCAGCGTTCCTCAATGGTTTCTGCTTTTCTTCCTTCACTAGCTTCCCTCAGTGGTGGGCTGTGACCTGGAAGTGTAAGCTCAAATAAATCCCTTACCACCTAAGTTGCTTTGGAAATAGTGTTTATTACGGTAACAAAAAGCAAACTATAACCTCATCTCACTAAATATAGCAAGATAATAAAAATATGAACATCTATGTATGTATATACATATGTCATTTATATAAAGGTATGTAATTATATTTATATATGCATATGAATATAAGAGTACATATGTACACTCCATATATTTATTCATATAAATGTATGTGGGTAAATGTGTGTATATGGATGTGTGGGGCTGATATATATTTAATAAAAATAGTCTGGAATTTCAGAAGACAGAATCATTTTTCTGGCCCTTTGTTGTTTTTGTTGTTGTTGTTGTTGTGACAGGGTTTCTGTGTAACAGTCCTGGCTGTCATGAAACTTGTTTTGTAAACCAAGCTGGCCTTGAACTCACAGAGATCCTCCTGCCTCTGTCTCCCAAGTACTGGGACTAACAGTGTGCACCACCATTGCCTGGCTTTCATGGCTTGCCTCTGTGGGTGAATTTCCTCTGATATTCCAGACTATTTTTGTAAAATATTTAAACTTGAAAAACATGAGAATGAGATTGGTATTACCTGAAACAAAAGCATGGGGCAGATTAAGTGATATAAGCCTGTTGCTCACTAAATCCTCAGAACATTATTATATATTTGGGTTTTTATATATGATAGTACTAATTTTAGTATTTAGATTATTTAGCACATTACTAAAACTAAATAACATATATGGAGTGTTTAGAGCAGCGCTCAGCATGCACTTAGGTAACGGAAGGGAAATAAGGCTGTATTCATCTGCTGGTAATAGAACTGTAGCCCCTAAAGAGCTACGACTGCAAAGCACACTTGGAATAAACGAAGTCTCCTGTTTATGTGGTAAATGCTAGAAATGTAATCATGTATAACCTGCTAACATTCCCAAAACAGTCGTGAGAATTTAACAGTTATCTTTGGTCTTTGTACACAGTGTTGAAGAAAAAAGAGAAAAATCAGCTGTGGAAAGGGTCATTGGAAATTGTCTTCATAAATCTGTCCAAAGACTATTAATTGATATTGTTTGTTTAAAAATCAGATTTAGAAACTTCAGCACTGTGAATTCTGTAGGTAGCTTCCATTTCAAAAGTTCTCCTGGGGGCTTATGGGTTGAAAGGCTTTGATCTCTGTTGGTGGTATTGTTTTAGAAAGCAAAGGAAACTTCAGGAGGTGAGCTCTTGCTGGAAGAAGTGGATCCCTAGTGGGAGGGGGGTTGTCTTTTAATTGTCCCTTCTTGTCCTGTTCAGGAGGCTAGCAGCCTCTGTGACACACTTATGCTCTAACAATATTCTGCCTCATCTAGACCCAGGAAACCAAACCCAGGTGATGTTGGATTGAAATTTCTGAAACCCTAAATCAAGTGAGCCTTTTCTTCTTTAAAATATCTCTCTTGTGTGTTCATCAGGATAATGAAAAGTGACCAACACAATATGGACTCAATACTTAAAAGCTACCTAATGAAACCAAGGTCAATGTGGAAGGAATCAGAATGTCATCAAAAGGAAACCTAGAACCACGTCTGAAATCTTCAGGTTGAACAGTCAGGAAAATATTACAAAATAATCTTATGTGATTAAAGAAAAATAATAAGGGAAACAGAGGTGGATGGAGCTCAGTGATTTTGAGGTCTGCTTCATCTACTTAGTGAGTTCCAAAACAGTCAGGACTACATAGAGAAACACTGTATTAAAAAAAGGAAAGAACAGAAAAGGAAAGGAAGAAAGAATGAAGAGTAGACAACATCTTAACAAAGAAAAGCTTACAATATAAGTAGAAAAATGTACTCACACTACTGCTGAGTGGCAGAAAAAAACAAAAGAATTGTTGGGATACTCTCTAACAGAGAGCAAGAGCATCACCTTCTACACACTGTTAATAAAACAAAAACAAAAGGACGGAGCTCAAGAATCGCTGAGTTTCAAAGTGAAAAGACAAAAAGATAAAATAAAGAAATTCTACAGATTATGGCTTTATGGAAGAAGAGAAGGCAATTGATTAAATTAGCCATCCTAAATAGCAGCCCATCCGTCAAAAACAATATGGGATTTATGTTTTAATTTTAAACTTATTAGAAAGAACTTTATTTCCTCCCACATTTGAAATCAAACCTGTCTTCTTGTGTAAACAAAGAGAAAGCTGGAACAATATATGAAAAAATCAGACAGAAAGAAATATTTTCACTGTTTACTTCTCTGTTGCTGTGATAAAACATTGACCAAAATCAATGTGGGGGGAAAGGGCTTATTTTAGCTTACAGATCGAAGTCCGTCATTGAGGAAAGGCAGGGGCTTGAAGGAGAAAGCTCAGCAGAGACTGCTTACTGACTGGCTTCCCCTGGCTTGCTCAGATCTTTCTTCTATACTGTCTGCCTGTTCATAGTGGTCTGGTTCCTTCCTCATTCATCAGCAATCAAGAAAATGCCCCCACAGACATGCCCATAACCCACTCTATGGAGCCAATCCCTCCATTGAAATTCTCTCTTCTCGGGCGACTCTAGTTTGTGTTGAGTTGGCAAAGCTGTCAAGAATAATACATCCATTAGAGATAGAACTGGATGATTCCTATAGTCACCTCAGCCTTCTGCCCAGAAGTAATTTCCATGCTACAACAGTAAAAATAAATCATGTAAAGTTAACACCATCACTGAGATTTGAAAATGGAAAGGATATGAATGGGGAAAGGCCAAGGTAACTGCCATTTGCATGGTGGAGTACTAGGACCTCATAAAGAAAATGAATTCCAGAAATATGTGGAGTTCTTTATGTATCCTTGACTGAATTCCATTTTAGACATATTTTAGGAGCAATGCTATTGCACCAAGCAAAGCACAAGAGCAAGATTATAAGTTAAGCAATTCTGAGCCCACACATGGTGCAGTGACACTGAACTTATCCATCAGGGAGGGAATCCACTGTTAAATTCACAAGACACATAGGACAGACAGGAGTAGGGATGATCCTTTGTAGTAAGGGTGGGGAGTCCTATTGTGGCTGCATTTGTCAACCGCCCCCTAACGTTGAAGACAACCCTTAGTAGGATAGAGGAAAGCCTCTGGTCAATGTCTGCTAAGCAAATGTCAAAAGGAAAGATTTAAAGAAAGTAAACACTCAAAATATAAACATTCAGCAGCCTAAAAATCATAATGTCCAGCACTCAAACAAAAAACACTGAAAGATACATGAAAACTTACCCCACAGCAGAAAGTAAAAGCTACATGGAGACGCTGAATGCCAAGTAAACTGGAACTGTCAGGTAAAGATCCAAAGCATCCATTATGCTCAAGGATTTAAAGAGACATAAAGGACTCTAAACACGGTAACAAATGAAATGTTGAGCTTGGAAAAATGCAATACCTAAGATAAACAATTCACAAGTATGACATATTAGATTAGATTTCTAAGAGTCACTGAATTTCATCAGAAAGTTACTATGCAAGCAGAAGCAAAATGAGAAAGAAATACTGAAAATGGTCTCTTTTGAACTAAGAGGTGATATCATACAGTCGAATGTGTATAGGGGAATCAGAAAAAAAGAGACAAAGAAAAGAAAATGCAATTGTTTAAAAAAATAATGGAAGGGAAATTATAAATTTAATTGATACCCAAATTCCTAGATTTAAGATGCTCAATATAGTAGAATTGTACTAAACATAAACAATATTGTTTCTAAATACATCACAATCAACTAGCTGAAAGCCAACAGTCAGGAAAACACTTGAAAAAGCAAATGGCCACACAAATTAATACCATGCACATGATGTGGAGGGGAGCAAACCAGCTCCTCATAAACCTGGATCCAGTAACATTAAATCAAAAGGCAGTGTGAACAAGGTCATACGGCACCGAGAGAAAATTCCCATAATTTAGAATTTTCTATCCTAACAAAAGCATCTTTCCAAACTGAATGTGAGACAAAGATGTTTTCAGGAGAAAAAAATAAATAAATAAAAGCTAAGGGAATTTGTTCCCAGCAGAAATGCTTCATAATGAATGTTTGCAATATCCTTCAGGCTGAAGGAAACTACTTCCATATTCTGATTTGAAATGGTACAAAATGAAGAAGGGCCGCTGCAAGGTGGTCCATTCTTCCACCTAGGATTCTTGATTTGCCCTTCTTTCAAGAATTGAGTTGGCAGACATAGATTAAAACAGGTGGAACTTTGTGTAGAAGGAGCTAAATATCAAAATGTAAAATTGGAAACTTGAGACCTTGGGTGGCAGCAAGATGACATCCAACAGCTCCGTGCCCTTGACAAGCTTCCTGGTGCCAGCTGAGATCTTGATGACAAGCAATGTAAGTCTTAGTTTTCAGGATGCCAAGTGAGAGCACCCATTGCCAAGCAAGTCTGCAGAGATCAGGGCATGAAGGAGATTCTCAGAATACCCCTTGACAGCCAGGAAATGTCCCACTGTGCTGCTCCAAGGATGAGGTAGAAATGGTGGATCTTGAAGCAGAAGCCCAGAAGCAGGAAATAATTTTCCTACATATAAAGCAGGTGCAATATTTCTTAGTAAAAGCAGTTGGAACCCCTGTGAACGTGTCTTTGGCAAAAGTCTTGGAAGCAGTTTTACTCCTTCAGAGTGAATGGGGGTGGAAATTAGCATGTCTGTCCCACACACCCCCTACCCTTGCCCCGTCAGAGCCAGGGGCCAGCTGAGAGGTAGATTCTGGATAGGAACTGGAATCTGTGTGAGGGTCAGACTCTGAATTTTCCTTCTCTCTCCTGCTTGGAGGGGCCATCTAACATATCTGTCTATCCAGAGTCTACACACCCAGTTTTCTACATTTAAATGACTCTGACTGGCTGGGGGTGTGTTTATGCAAATGAGATGTAAAATGAACCAATCAGGAGAGAGCTATTAAACCCCAACCCTTAGGGTATTTTCATTTAGGGCCTCTGATCTATCTCTTTCCCATCTCTTCCTAGATGTTACAGCAAAAGTAGAAACAGTAGAAGAAGAGGAGCTGAAATAAATAATCAAGTTTTTTCCATTTGACTCCCCATGCTTACCCAGTTACCACCCTACAAAATCAGCTCTGCACAGCAGTTGAGCTTAGATTGAGCAGATAGCATTTAATGAAAGCCTACATGCCTGGGTCTCCACAAATCTGAACCTCTGTGGGCTATCAAAGGACAGCCAGTAGGGTTCCACAGTTGCTTCTGTGAAGGTCTGATTGCAATCCCCCTGCCTCAGTCTCTAGAATCTTGGGATTACATACTTGAAGCATCCAGATTAGACTTTTATATTTTGCTTTTCAATATTTTAGAAGTTTATCTTTTATGATGTGATATAGGCATTGATTTTTAATCATTTTCAAGTATATACAATTTTATAAAGAAAATTTACTAAATGTACCATTATATTTTCCCACTAATATAAAATGTCAGATTTATCATGATGTGCGCTTCTATATACATTATTTTGTGTCCAAAATCTATTTTAGTCTGCCAAAATATCTAATTAGAGGACAATACTAGTTATTTTTAATAACTGTGATAATACATATTTTTTGATACCTAGCAGAGAAGCAAATCCTCTTATTTGTGTTTGTCAAAATATGTTATTGGTTCTTCTTATGTATTTTTTCTTGATATACCTAAGAATCAGTTTGTCTAGTTTCATAAAAATGCTATTAGGATGCTGAAGAATACTGCATACAATTTATTAAATTGGAATTTTTTGCCCCTTTTGGTATAATGAGTTTTTCTCATTTCAAAACATGGTCTGACTCAATATTTACAGGCTTTATCAAAATAAATAAATAAAAGACTTTTTTAACTTAAAAGTTTTTAATGGCTCCACAAACTTTAATCAATTTACCTAAAAACAACAGTATATCATCACTGAGACAAATATACCAAATGTGTCTTTAATATAAATTTTTATTATGCTGTTTACATTAAATAATTTTCTTCCCCTTAAGTAGTCTTATCCTTCCCCATCTCAGTAAATGAAATGTCTACAAACTTTGTTTTAAAAGCTCATAATTATAGAGGCAAAATTTTCACCATCCACAACTAATAAATAACCAGGAAAATATTAGCTAAATGTGTTGCACGGGAACTACGCCTTCGGCTTTGGAAAATATTAATTCATCCCAAACCTGTTTTCTTTACTTCACCTTTTAAGGCAGGGTTGACAATAATAGATTTCTGTGTGACATCACCAAACATGTAGGACATGCATGTTGCTCATATTTACCCTTTTTTTCCACTTCCTGTCACTGGTCACCTTCCTTCACCAGTCAGTTTTATGACTGGTTAAAACTCCGCACAACATTTTCTTTCTCTCTCTCTCTCTCTCTTTCTTTCTTCCTTCCTTCCTTTCTTTCCTTCTTTCTTTCTCTTTTAAAGGAGTGAGGGGTTTATTTGTGCTTGGAGTTCCAGGGCACAGTCCAACATGGTAGGGTGGTCATCCAGAGCTTGAATCCAGTCACATTTTATGTGGTTAGGAAAGAGGAGATGAGAATTGTCTCAGCTGCTTTTCCCTTTTTATGCAATCTGAGACCTCCGAACACATTCAGAGGGCGTATCCATACCTCACAGTTACCCAGAGGCTAATCTGACTTATAGAACTCTTTATATAGAAGTTGCCCTGTTTGTATCTTGTAGGGAAAATACATAATCATATGCCTGCTGTAAAAAAAAAAAAGAAAGGAAGAAAGAAAGAAAGAAAGAAATCAGAAAATTAAATTTAAATATATGAATTACATTAGCAATTCAGAAATATATAAGATAATATGACTGATCTAGAATGTAATTGCACAGACTACAATTATAAACAACTAAACTCCAGATTTTTCTATGAAGTCCTTTGTAATTGTGCTCCTAAAGACTGTCAACTTTACAGAATCTAGTGTCGCCTAGAGCACAAGACTCTGGTTATTTCTATAAAGCACACAACATTTTCTTTATCTCTTTTGGTGGTTTGAATAAGATTGGCCCCCAGAGGCTCGTAGCTTTGAATGCTCGGTCAGCACAGAGTGGCATTTTCTGAAAGGATTAGAAAGTATGGCCTTTTGGAAGAAGTGTGTCACTGGAGATGGGCTTTGAGGATTTCAAAAGCCCAAGTCACATCCAGTGGCTTTCTCTTCTTGCAGCCTGCAGATCCAGATGTAGAACTCACAGCTACTTTTCCAGCATTCTGCCTGTCTGCATGCTGCCATGCTGATAATGAACTAAACCTCTGAAACAACCAGCCCCAATTAAATACTTTCTTCTGTAAGAATTGCCATAGTCTAGAATGTATGACCAGAAAGTGGCTTTGGTACCTCATGCTGCTGTGCCTTTGTCATTGGCTTCTTATTTGACCAGATATAATTGATAATGTGCATTTTTGTTAATCCTTTCATTTGTAGGAAAGCAGTGTGTATTTCCCACTGTCTAGATAAACATGAACTTGCCCTGTCCAAAGTTCTACTCTTAAAAATGGCCCCATAAGCTTCCGGTTCCGCCACCGGGACCTGTGCTCTCTGCGGCGTCCCAGCACACTCTGGAGCAGGGGCAGCTGAACTCTGCACCTGGCCACACCCGCAGCTCCTGCTGCTCAGGGAATCTACTAGGAGCCCTACTGCGACCCTGAACTGAGTGAACTGAGCAAACCAACTGCAGGGGTCTCTGAGGGGCGGATTCGAACCCT
>PVIH01009220.1:5562-84320 GCA_004025045.1 Sigmodon hispidus | reverse complement strand
AGGCCATCCTTTAGGTAGCAAAGAAGGTAAAGGTATACCAGATTGTAGGGTGCCCATGGGTTGAATCACCTTATTAATTGCTCTTAAATCTGTCACCATTCTCCATTTCCCAGACTTCTTCTTGACCACAAATACAGGGGAATTCCATGGGCTGGTCAATTCTTCAATATGTTGAGCTTGTAATTGTTCCTGCACCAATTCTTCTAGGGCTAGCAGTTTCTCCTCTGTCAAAGACCATTGTTGGACCCAAATAGGTTTATCCGTCAACCATTTTAAAGGCAGGGCTGTTAGTGTCTTCGGGGTGCTTGCAGTTTTAAGACTGCATCTTTGTGCAACCTGAATGACTGAGGGCTGTTTTACGTAGCCTCTTGAGGTATCACCTTCAAGGCCATGATTAGTTCTTTGGCTAGTATGTAGGCCTGGAGGAATCTTAATTTGGGTGTTCCATTGTCGTAGGAGATCACGACCCCATAAGTTCACTGCTATGTCAGCCATATATGGCTTCAATCTCCCTCTCTGTCCTTCTGGTCCTATGCATTCTAGCCATCTCACACTCTGTTTTACCTAAGACAATGTCCCAATACCTAAAAATTGAACGTCTACCTCCTTCAGAGGCCACCTGGGGTGCCAGGCCTGCTGAGTTATGATTGAAACATCAGCCCCTGTGTCGAATAAACCATGCATAAAAATATTGTCTATCCTTATTGTCAGCTTTGGTCTTTGTTCATTTATGGAGGTCTGCCAAAATACACGTTTTATTGGTTTGCTGGATACCATCAACTTCTCTTGTAAGGGCAATCTATTGTCTATGGTTACATGATCTACTGTTTCAGGTTTGGAATTTGTTACTCGTCCTGAGGACATTGCTCTTCCACTGTGACCGGATATGACTGAACCCTTTTTGGCTTGGAGGTCTGATTTTTGAGGGCTTCCCGGGGGAAGCCCCGAGATAAATTTCCCAATGGTAAAAGCTTGCCATCCTTGTCTCTTATAGATCTACATTCATTCGTCCAATGTCTGCCTTTGTTACATCTCCTACATAGTCCAGGAGGTAGTGGCTTTCTGTTCAATTCACTCTTGTGATTGGAAAAGTTCCCATGTATGCTTTGTCTACAATTTCTCTTTATATGACCTGGTTTACCACAATTGAAGCAAATAATGCCTTGATTTATCATCTTAGCCTTAGCAATGGCTTGACCTACCCAATTTTCTTCATCAGGGTGTAGATAGTCAGCATTTAGTGCATATTGAATCCATTCGTCTATGGGTGCACCCCTGATCTTTAATGGCATGATCAATTTTTTACATGTCATATTAGCATTATCGAAGGCCAAAGAGAGTATCAATTGTTTCCTAACTGCTGAATCCGATACTGCTCTACTTACAGCTTGAGTCAATCTCTGTAAAAAGTCTGTATAAGGCTCCATTGGACCTTGTTTAATCTGGGTATATGACTCAATTCTCTGTCCTGGGTCCAAAACCTTTTCCCAAGCATTTAAGGCAGCAGTACGTCACAGCAACAGAGCATGGTCATCATAAGTAGCCTGAACTGATAAATCAGCAAACGGGCCTTCCCCAAGGATTTGGTCCTCGGAGATGATAACATTTCCAGTTTTATCTCAAGATTCCAAGGCCTTAGCCTCTTCTCTAAACCAATTCCTCCACTGGAAGTTTTGGCCATCGTTCAACACTGCGTTTGCCAAATTCTTCCAGTCATCAGGAATTACTCGATTCTGTGCTAACCATGAGTTCAAGGATTGCCTCACAAAAGATGAGTGTACACCATAGTTCACTATGGCTTCCTTTATTTTCTTTAAATCCTTCATGGGTATAGGTTCATAATTGTATGCCACATTGTCAGAAGCCCTTCCACGTGGTTGTGGTTTTTTGGCCTCTGCCACAACTGAGAACAGAGCTGGAGGGACGGGGGGTAGTCCCCTCATGGTAACCACTCTAGGTAAAGAACCTTCTCTGCAATAACACCATTTAAGAGGGGGCTCTGGGTTATCTTGAGCAGGTGTCGCCTCAAAATCCTTTCCTAAATTCTCCAAAGGAGCCTCATAATCTTGCAACCTAGTGGTAATGGTCTTTTCCAGTGTTTTAAAGTCTTCTATAAATGATCTCTCCAATAATTTCATAGAATGGAACATTCTCCCAGATTCCACATCTAACCTTTCCACTATTTTCTGTTCAAATTTCCTAGAGTTTCCATCCATTATCCTAAAATTTTCATGCATTGTTTTAAATTTCGCATCCAATTTTCTAAAATTCTCATCAATGTGAGCTCTAAATTCCTCTGTGATCAAAGTAGACCTCTCTTCCATGGAAACAATGAGTTTCTGGAATGTCTTAATACGTTCATCCATGCCAGACAGCTTAGCTTCATACTCTCTATGCTGAAATCCCTTAAAATAATTAGGTAAGAAATATATTATCACACAGAAAAGCAAAAGGACTCCTGGGTGGAGATAACCTCCAAATGAGTAATCCTGGAAATAATCCTCTATCACCATTGTGAAAGAGTGAGTAAAATTGTGAACATTTATCTGATCGGACATTTTAGAAGAAAGAAAAAAAATTTTGCCTTACTCAGATGTAATGAGGACTTATGGTCAGCAAGTGTCGTAGTGCAGCAGCAATGGTGGTTGAAACAGGGTGGTGATTAAGCCCAGAGGTTCTCTGCCAAATGCCTCCACAAATCCTACCAGGCGTGCACCCTCAGAACTGGGTCTCAGGAGCTCTTCTGCAAGCAGATTCCCTCCTGGCTGCTGTACCGAACACCTGTGCACGCAGATGGGGGCCAAAGCATGCAGCAGGCGCAGAATCCGGTGGGGCTCCGTCTGCGGAATCCGAATCAGGCAGGTTTGGGGAATTAGCCCTGCATTCTTGGGCGTCAATTATCACGGTAGAAACCCGCCACCAATAGGTATGTTTTAAATAAGGTTTATTTTGTTAGAATCACGTACAAAAGAAAGTTTTAGCAATGCGCCGAGCCGCCGCCTACCGAGTCACCGCCTCGCTGCGCTGCCGTGCCCTGGGGCCGGAAGACCCGCCTCCCTCTCCGTGCTGCGCTTCCGTCTTGTATCTGCTCTCTTCTGTCTCGTCTCTGCAGACCAAGCCCCTCCCGCACCTGTACAATCCCTGATTTCCTGCTACAATTCTCTTCTCCCCATTTATCTCCTCTACAACAAGGGCAGGTAGAAAAAAGAAAGAAAAGATACTTAAAATTCTAAGTGACCTAGAATCTATGCAAAAGCCTAAAACTTCATTAGTGTATTTAATTTACATGGTAGACACCTGGCTAGGCAGTCAGATAGCTAAGCCCTAAAATATATATTGGTTTTTATTTTACACTAGCTATATAATAACTATATTTCTCATTTAATGAAAGTTATTTTGTATTATTACATACATATATCAGTGTTCATTAACAACTCTTTGTGCAACTGTACATGTCACATTTCTAACTATATTTTTCTATGTTTATCTTGATTGTAGTTAGGGCATTGCTTTCTTGCCTATTACATGCCATGCTTCATTTATCATTATGAATGTGGGGTTGTAATATTAATTTAGTTTGAGCTATAATGTTGGCAATGTTTCATTAAAACTAAAATAATATTTTGTCAGTTTTATTTTAGTAAGATAATGATATATTTAATATTCTCTCAACTTTTGTGTAAGTTCATCTATAGATACATTGTTATTTCTATCTTAACTGGTCATTAAGAGAGTCAATTCATATTATATAACAATATAAAAATATATATCTTTCTGTATGTTTTTTACAAAAGGTAAATAGGATCACTAATAACCTATCTGTCTGGAGCAAAGAAGTGCCAATTGGTCTTGGGCAGAGGAGAGGATACTAAAGTGCAAATATTCACAAGACTAAATAAAGCCTGAAAATGGCTAATCATTACTATCAATTATTTTGTTTCTTTTTAATTTTTTCTCTTTTTAAAATATTTTTTTTCTTTTACATACTTTCCACTGTTACCCCTTCCTCCACTTCTACCATTCCCAGTTTACCCAGGAGTTCTTAATCATTTCCCTTTTGGGAGTTAATCTACATGTATATCTCTCTTAGAATCCTTGTCTCTGCCTATCTTCTCTGGGGTTGTAGCATGTAGCCTGTTCATCATTTGCTGTGAGTTTACTATCCATTTATGAGTGAGCACATACGCTAGTTGTTTTTCTGAGTCTGAGTTACCTCACACAGGATAATAATTTTGTTTCTAGTGTCATCTATTTGTCTGCAAAGTTAAGGATACCACTTTATTTTATTTTATTTTTTATTTATTTATTTATTTTTTACCAACCAAGCAATACTCTTTTGTGTAAATGTACCTTTTTTTCTTTTACTCACTCTTTGGTTGATGGCCACCTAGGTTTTCCAGGATGTGGCTATTATGACTAATACTGATATGATCATAGTTGAGCAAGTGTCATTGTGGTATGATTGAACATCTTTGGTATATACCTAAGAGTGGTATTGATGAGTCCTGAGGTACTCTGATTTCTAAATTTCTGAAACACCACCATATTGCTTTCCAGAATGAATGTAAACATTTATATTCTCACCATCAGTGAAGGAATACTTTCCTATCTCCTCATTGTCTCCAACAATGACTGTCTTCAGTATTTTTGATTTTAACCATTCTGGTAGGTGTTAGATGGTATCTCAGAGTGATCTTAATTTATATTTTCCTGATGGCTAAGGATATTGAACACTTCCTTAAATGTCTTCCAAGCATTTGAGATTTCTCTGTTGAATATGCTCTACTGATATCTGTACCCCATTTTAAATTGGGTTATTTAATTGTTTGATACCTACTTTCTTGAGATCTTTATATATTTTAGTGATCAGCCCTCTGTCAGAACCCAGCTGGTTGTCCAAAGGGCCAAAGGCTGAGCCCCTGATAGGATAAAAAGGACCCAATATAGATGTTATTCTAACTCATTCCAATTTGCTAGTATCTTCTCCTTTTTATATGCATCATGCCACACCGAAGGCCCCTGTAAAGCCATTGAAGTCTGATATTAGACCTGAGTTCCTTGCTGAATCAACATCTTTCTTAAAACAATATTACATTTGTTTGTTATTTTCTGGATTGCAATAATAGGTATTTCTCTGTGCATGTGCATGTGTGGTCATACAAACATACAGATGCCAGAATACAACTTTCATGCTTCAGTTTTCTTTTTCCCTAAGTTCTGGAGATTGAACTCAGGTCATCAAACTTAGCTGGAAATGCCTTTATTCATTAAACTATCTTGCTGACAACTAACTTTTATTTTTCTATTTTTTTTAAGGGAGCCGTGTTGAGTTTATTAAAGGTACAGTTAGGAGAGAGAGAGACAGAGAGAGAGAGAGAGAGAGAGAGAGAGAGAGAGAGAGAGAGAGAGAGAGAGAGGAGAGAGAGGAGGGAGAAGAGGAGTAGAAGAGAGAGAGAGCAGAGAAAGGGAGCACTTTTTTCTTAACTCTCTTGTAGACAGTTTTTTTTTCCACCCAGTGAAGTAGCCCGAACACACTGTACACATCTTTTCTTTCTTTCTTTTTTAGTCATTCATCAATATTTAATTGGAGTGAACAATAAAAAACACTCTAATAATAAAATAGTTATCTTTTCTTCTCTCTCTCATTTTCTCTCTCCATCATGGCAGCTTCATCCTTTTATTATCTCTTTTTTGAAACAAAGTCTCCCTATGTAATACTCATGATCCTTCTTCCTCAGCTTCCCAAGTGAGAGGACTGCAATGCAATCAAGTACCCTCACATTCTGCAACTACAGCATCATCAACCTTATCTTAGTTCATTTCATGTGCCTATTTTGGACTTCTCAAATTTGGTAATTTATAATGAAGAAAAACTTCATTGATTTGTATATTCAAGAGACAGTTAAGAACAAAATTAAGAGTCAATATATTCCTTATGCTAGAAGAACAAGAGAGACAGTATAAGCATGTCAAACATTCCATATTATAAAAAATCACATCCACAAAGACAAGACGGTATTCATTTAACCATGGTTGCAGAGCTTGGCCTAATCAATCCTTATTTGGTAGAGATTACAGAGATGCCTGGGAGGTTAAGAGCACTGTAGTTAGAAGTCTCTTGGTCCTGCCAAGACCCAAGGTCTGGCCCTGCAGTCTTGTAGCCATTTATAAAATAATTAACTTGGTGCTTGATATTATAATAACTGTGGGTCCAGTTGTTCAGGCATATTACTAACTATTTCTTACATTTAAATTAAATTATAATTCTTTTCTTGCAGAATATTTTTATTTATTATTTGGTTATTTTATATTATGCACACCATCAAACCCATTTTTCATTCCTCTCAGATTCACACCAACTCTTCTCACCTCCCTACTTACAAAAAAGCCCATTCATGCTGCTCATTTACTTACTGGAGCATAATTAAACTCCCTGTGGCCAGCCCCTTAAAGAAAACTAGTCCTTGTTCACCCATACCCCTGCCAGAGGCTATCAATACAGAAGTGAAGCAGTGTGTCATTTAGCTATGTCCTAGCCTTGAGCTATTGTATACAATGACATCTTTTTTATTTAAGTCCACTAATGAGTGAGTACATCCCCTGTTTACCTCTCTAGGTTTGTGATACCTCGCTCAGGATGATATTCTCCAATTCCATCCATTTGCCTGTGAATTTTAGGATATCATTTTTTTCTTACTGCTGAGTAGGACTCCATTGTGTAGATGTGCCACAGATATTTAATCCAATCTTCAGTTGAGGGGCATCTATGTTGTTTCTAGGTTCATGCTTACGAATAATGCTGCTATGAACATAGTTGGGATAATGCTTTTAGGGTGCAAGTGTGTGTCTTTAAGGTATATGCCTAAGAGTGATATTTCTGGATCTTTGGGTAGATTGATTCCCAGTTTTCTGAGAAACTCTCATACTGAAATTTCAGAGTGGCTGAACAAGCTTACACTCACACTGAAAATGGAGGAGCGCTCCCCTTGCTCCATATCCTCTCTAGCAAAGGCTATCATCTATGTTTTTAATCTTAGCCATTGTCACAGTGTAAGATGATATCTCAAAGTTGTTTTGATTTGCATTTCCTGATGGCTAAAAATGTTGAGTACTTTTTCAAGAGTCTTTTAGCCATTTTTAATTGTTTTGCTGAGAATTTCCTTTTTAGTTCTGAACCCTATTTATTAGTTGGTTATTTATGGCTTCAGGCTCTAGTTTCTTGAGTTCTCTATATATTTTAGAAATCAATCCTCTGTCACTTGTAGGGTTGGTAAAAATCTTACCATTCTGTTAGGCTGTCGTTTTTTGTCTTATTGACTGTGTCCTTGGCCTTACAGACACTTCTTAGTTTCAGGAGGTCCCACTTATCAATTGATTTTCTTAGTGACTGTGTTACTGGTGTTATATTTAGGAAGTGGTCACCAGTACCAATATGTTGCAGGGTGTTTCCCACTTTCTTTTCTATCAAGTTCAGCATAGCTGAATTTATGTTGAGGTCCATTTATATTTGAATTTTATGCAGGGTGATAGGTTTGAGTCTGCTTGCATTTTTCTACACACTACCATCCAGTTATTCCAATCCCATTCTTGAAGATACTACCTTTTTTCCATTGAATATTTTTGGTCTCTTCATTAAAAATTAGGTGTTCTTAGGTGTGTGAGTTAATGTCAGGGCCTTCAATTCCATATCCACAAGATCCACAAGTCTGTTTTTATGCCAGTATCAGGCTGTTTTTAATACTGTAGCTCTATAGTATAACTTGAAGTCAGGGATGGTGATGCAAATTTGTTTTTGGCAATCCTGGTTTTCCTGTTATTCCAAATGAAATTGAATACTGTTCTATCAAAGTCTCCAAAAATTGTGTTGAGATTTTGATAGAAATTGCATTGAATCTGTAGATTGGTTTTGGTAAGATTTCATTTTTACTATGTTGATCATAACTATCCAGGAACATGGGAGAGCTTCCATTTTCTGATATCCTCTTCAATTACATTCTTCAGTGACTTAAAGTTTTTGTCAAACATATCTATTACTTCTTTGGTTATAGTTACTCCAAGGTATTTAATGATGTTTCCAGCTATTATAAAGGATGATGTTTCCCTTATTTCTTTTTCAACCCTTTTATCTTTAGTGTACAGGAGGGGTACAGATTTCTTTGAGTTAATCTTATATCCCAATACATTGCTGAAGGTGGTTATTGTTATGCCCAGACCCCTGTTTCCCCAGAAAGTCAAATGAAAAATGGGAATCCAGATGCAAAAGCAAGGTTTATTTATGTAAATATAAGGCAAGGCAGGGGGCCTGGTCCCAAGGCTCTTGCAGCAGGGAGAGAAGAATGGGCTCCTCAGGGGAGCTTAACAACTACTTTTAAAGGGAAAAAGCACAGTTTGAGATAACCCAAGAGCAAGGTTGTGTGCTGACAGCTAATCTGGGGAATTTCTCCTTGAATCTGGGCCCAAGTATGATAGTGGTATATTTTGACTATAACATTTGGTGATAGGGCAGCATGGTCAGGGTGTTTTGCATTCAGTGATCAGAACTTAGGTCACACTGCCTTTTTGTGAATAACAGTTTCTAGCAATAGTCTCTGCGTACTGAGTGAGGGACTCTTTCTCAAGGCTCTGTCTGCTAAACTCCAGCACAGTGTTCTAAGATGGAAAATTCCTTTTAGTTCTTCCTTATCAGCTATAGAGAAGTTCCTTGGTAGAATTTTGTGGGTCACTTATGTATACAATCATATCATCTCCAAACAGAGATAGTTTCATTTCTTCTTTCTAATTTGTATCTCCTTAACCTCTTTTCATTCTTTTATTGCTTCAGTTAAAACTGAGAATTATGTTGAATAGATAAGGAGAGAAAGGATAGCTTTGCCTAGTTCCTGATTTTAGTGGGATTGCTTTGATTTTTTTCTCCATTTAGTTTGGTGTTGGCTATTGGCTTTTGGTAAATCGCCTTTATTATATTTAGTTGTTTTCACTGTATTCCTGATCTCTCCAGGACTTTTATCATAAAGTAGTGTTGGATTTTGTCAAAGGATTTTTCAGCATCTAAGGAGATGATCACATTTTTTTCCTTCAAATTGTTTATATGATGAATGACATTTACAGTTTTTCATATGTCGAACTATCCCTGAATTTCTGGGATGAAGCCTACTTGATCTTGCTGAATGATTTTTTTTATAAGTTGTATATGGTTTACCAGTATTTTGTTGAAAATTTTTGCATTGATGTTCATGAGGGAAAATGCTCTGCTTTTCTTTCTTTATTGTGTCTTTGAGTGGCTTGGGTATCAGGGTAATTGTGGCCTCATAGAAAGTGTTTGGCAATATTCCTTCAGTTTCTACTGTACAGAACAGTTTGTGGAGTATTGGTATTAGCTGTTCTTTCAACGTCTGGTAGAACTCTGCACTGAAACCATCTGGGCCTGGGCTTTTTTTATTTGAGAGACTTTTAATGACAGCTTCAATTTCTTTTAGAGTTATAGTACTGTTTAGGTCTTTAATCTGATCTTGATTTAATTTTGATAAGTGGTGCCTATTGAGGAAACTCTCCATTTCTTCTAGGTTTTCTATTTTTGTGGAGTATAGTTTTCCAAAGTATGACCTGATAATTCTCTGGATTTCCTGGTTGTCTGCTGTTATGTCCACCTTCTCATTTTGTTAATTTGCATATTCTCTTTCTGCTTTTTGGTTAGTTTGAATAAGGTTTTAGCTATCTTGTTGACTTTCTCAAAGAACCAATTTATTGATTCATTGATTCCTTGTATTGTTCTTTTTGTTTCAATTGTATTGATTTCAGCTCTAAGTTTGATTATTTCCTGCCATCTACTCCTTCTAGGTGAGTTTGCTTCTAATTGTTCTAGGGCTTTCACCTGTGTTGATAGTTCTCTTGTATGGGATTTCTCTAGTTTTTTCATGTAGCCATCTAGTGACATGAATTTTTCTCTTAAGACTGCTTTCATTGTGTCCCATAAGTTTGGGTATGTTGTGAATTCATTTTTGTTAAATTCTAGGAAGTCTGATTTCTTTCTTAATTTCTGTCTTGACCCAGAGATAGTTCCATTGAGTGATGTTTAGTTTCCATGAGTTGGTAGGCTTTCTGTGATTTTTGATGTTGTTGAACTCTAACTTTAGACCAAACTGATCTAATATGGTACAAGGAGTTATTCCCAGTTTTTTCTATCTTTTGATATTTGCTTTATGACCTAGTATGTGGTCAATTGTAGAGAAAGTTCCATGGGGTGCTGAGAAATATGTGTATTCCTTTTTGTTTATTTGGAGGGTTCACTATCTATCAACTAAGTCCATTTGAGTCATAACTTCTGTTGGATTTCTTATTTCTCTGTTGAGTTTCTGTCTGGTTGACCTATCCAAGGGTGAAAGTAGGGTATTAAAATCTCTCACTATTAGTGTGTCAGGTTTCATATGAGATTTAACCTTTAGTAGTGTTTCCTTTACATATGTAGGTGCCCTTGTGATAGGGGCATAGATATCCAGGATTGAAATTTCATCTTGGTAGATTTTTCCTTAGATGAATAAGTAGTGTCTGTTCTGGTTACTTTTTATTGATTTTAGTTTAAAATCTATTTTGTTAGATATTAAAATGGCTATACCAGCTTGTTTCTTAGGGCCATTTGATTGGAAATCTTTTCCCATCCCTTTACTCTGAGCCTATGTTTATCTCTGAAGTTAAGGTGTATTTCTGGTATGCAGCAGAAAGATAGTCTCTGGTTTGGTATCCATTGTGCTAGGGTGTGTCTTTTCATAGGTGAATTGAGTCCATTGATAATAAGAAAATTAATGACCAATGATCCATATTTCCTGTCATTTTTGGTAGTAGCTTGTGTTTCCTTTTTTGAGGGGAGGTTCTTCTGAGGTCTTATCAATTTTTTTGTGGTTACATGTGTGTTTCTGGTTTCCTTCGGTTGGAGTTTTCCCTATAGCACTTTTATAGAGCCAGACTTGCAGTTAGGTATTATTTAAAATCTGGTTTTGTCATGAAATATCTTGTTTACTCCATCTATGTTGATTGATAGTTTTACTGAGTACAGTAGTCTAGGTAGACATTCATGCACTATTAGTGTCTGTGTATTGTCTGACTAGGTTCTTGTTTTCATTGTTTCCACTGAATAGTTGGTTGTTATTCTGATGGTTTGCCCTTACATATATATGATTTGGCATTTTCC
Source organism: Sigmodon hispidus (assembly GCA_004025045.1). Lineage (NCBI taxonomy): Eukaryota > Metazoa > Chordata > Mammalia > Rodentia > Cricetidae > Sigmodon > Sigmodon hispidus. The sequence continues at coordinate 73,135 of PVIH01009220.1, read as the reverse complement.
TTTTCCAGATCTTAGTATTTTTTTCTTTGTTCTATAGATTTTGTGGTTTGATTATTATGTGACAAGTAGATATTTTTTGTGGGTCAAGTCTATTTGGTATTCTGTAGGCTTCCTGTATCTTTATAGGCATTTTTCTTCTTTAGCTTTGGGAAGTTTACTTCAGTGATTTTGTTGAATATCTTTTCTGTCTTTGATCTGGTGTTCTTCTCTTTCAATTCCAATTATTCTCAAGTTATGAATTTTCATGTTGCCCCAGATTTTCTGGACATTTTGTGTTATAACATTTTGGTTTTAGGGTTTTCTTTAACTAATATATCTTTTTCCACTATTGAGTCTTCCACTCCAGAGATTTTCTCTTCCTTCTATTGGATTCTCTTGGTTATGCTTGAATCTGTGCTTTCAGGTTGTTTTTCAGGGTTTCTGTTTCCAGCTTTGTCTCTGAGCCTTTTTTATTGCTTCTATTTCAATTTTTAATTTCTGGAATGTTTCTTAAACCTGTTTGTTTTCTTTTTCTTAGTTTCTTTATTTTCTTTCAGGGTTTTGTTAATGTCTTCTAATTTTTTGTTCATATTTTCTTCTAATTCTTTAAGGGAGCTTTTTTTATATTCTCTTTTAAGGCTTCTATTAGTTTCCTAAAGCTGTTTTTAAGGGCTTTTTCTTCTGTTTCCTCTTCATTGTTATCTTCAGGTCTTGAAGCTATACAACCACTTGCTTCTTCTGGTAGTGTCTTTTGGACCTTTGTAATGTTGTATGTATTCTTGCACTCGTGTTTGCTCATTGTTTCCTCAATTCTATCTTGGTTAGTTCTTGGTTAGTAGATTATTTGTCTGAGGACTCTTAATCAGCTGTGTGTTCAGAGGGTTGGTGTCTCTCATGAAGTCTCAGTGCTATTTAGCCAGCCCTGGTCTGAGCAAACTGTGTTCTGCTGCCGAAGCTGCACCCCATCTCAGGGCCTGGGTTCAGGGAGTGGAAGTCACATCTTTTCTTTTTAAAGCTCTTTTCTCTGTAATGTCTGCTTCCTATCTTGCCCCTCAGTCCCTGATATTTAGGAGATCCCCAAAGTGTAAAGATAAAAGATTCATAATGCTTCCAATGATTCCATCCATCAGGAACCAATTTACCTTGTATTGCATCATTTTTTACAGCCTTGGTTTCAATGAGAGATTAGTTATACTACTCAGTTTCTCTACTTTCTCTGCTTGTAGACTAACACCATATACCCCTATATATCCCACAGATCCCTGAGCAAAGTGAGGATGCTTTTATTGATTTTAAAATTAGTCTCCAAATAAAGAAATTCTGAGTCAGAATATTGCCGCAATATATATTTCCCTATACTTATACATTTTCAAATTTACTGTATTCATGATACATCATAGACTTTCCCATTATATGCTGTGTAAGAGTGAGGTCTATATGGTATCTTCCTTTATTTCTTCATTCCTACTTCAATTCTTCCGTCTCGCTTTTTGATATTTAATATGTATTAAATTTATAAATACAAGAAGCACCTTTATGTTTTTTTAAGACAGATATTTATTCATCCTAAGCTGACCTTGAATTTCTTGTGCACTTAAATTTCTCATCCTCTTCTCTCAAAATCCAAATGATGAGATTAGAGACATTCCTAGTCTATGTGTTACTTAAGATTGAATTATTGGCTTGTATATGCTAGGCAAGCACTGAACCAACAGTGATATATATTCAGCCCAATAACTCACCTTCAAAATTTATTTCAAACTGACTGTCACATATATCTAATTTGTCCTTCTTTTTTCTTGTATTCAGCAAGCTGTAACAAATGCTAATCCCATGTGTTCATTTCATCTTTTATTTTCTCCACCTTTCCAGGCTAGTCATCTAATTTTGAAGGCAACAGCCACATGATTTGCATGTTATATAATTTCTTCTTCCACAGAACATTTTTTTTCTGGGGCTCAGTCTTATGTAAAATCAGCCACAGCAAAGGCCATGTAATGCTGCTATAGCATGCTTGTAATTCTACTCTATATGCACTATTCACAAATATTTCAACATATCTCCTAGTCCATCAATCATTCTGGGGCATTCTCAAATTATAGATCCCATTAAAGGAATTATGCCACCCAACAACATAAAGGCAGTTACCCTAGGATTCCTTCCAAGTATGCTCAACTCACATATGATTCTGTCTTTGTTGAAAGACTTACTTTCCATTGTAGACAAGGTACAACTTACATTACAGAACAAGGAACACAATCCTGTATCCCAAGGAGAAAGTTAGCTCTGTCTTATTGCCATCAACAGTCCTACAATCTTAGGTAGATCATTTACATATTGACCTATCACAAAGAATATGAAAAATGGAACTGCTCATGCTCAACTCACTTTTAATTGTTTCAACCCCTGTTATTTTTTATAGTTTTCTTTTTAGAGATATGTAAATTAATATCTATTTAATTGTATTACCAATGACAGACCAAAGTATTCAACAAGTTTATTGGGATTAAATACAGAACCATGAGTGACTCACAGGCAGCCACATTACTAAAATCTTCACCTCCATGTAGGGTCCAACTAAGGAAAGTTACATCCTTTATGCTTATTCACTAACCTCCAGGCAGTTATACTGAAGAGTTTTTTTCCCCCCTCTGGCAAGTTGTTATTGTTTAGATTGCTTTGAAAGACAGGCAATGGGAATCTTATCATGTTCTGACCTTCCAGAGCCTCTCAACTTCTATGGGCTTCCTGACACTTGAAGTTGTATTAGCCACATAAACCATATGACTCATGCTTCTCCCTCTAAAAGGTATCCTTCCAATTTAAGATAGATAGCTACATAATAGTCTCCCATATTTATTCAGCTTCTAAGTATCTATAAATCGTTCCATACCTTAGAATGTTTGTGAGGACCTCCAAGTTCACTTCTTTTGGCATTCACTCAAAGTACAAAGACTGGTTTTGTTGTACTGAAATTTGTCTTAACAGACTGAACCTTCTATTTTTATGAACACTTTTTTATAGTTTAGTAGTAAGTTTGGCCTTTTATTCTATTATTTTCAATGATAAAGTTTTGTTGTAGAAAGTTTTTCCCAGGCCCTTTTGGGCCTGGAGGTTTGGGACCTGGTCCAAGGCGGCTTTTGTCCCCCAAAGAAATAAATCACATGCTTATATCCTTTATACTGTTTAGCCCATGTCTTAAACACATTACCAGCTAGCTCTTTCATCTTAAATCAGCCCATTTCTATTAATCTTCCCACCATGTGTCTCAGCCCGTGGCTCAGCCCGTACCTCTACATGTCTGTTCCTCTTGGGGGTCAGATGGAGACTTGACTAACTCTACCCTTTCCTACCTGCCTGCCCTCTGATTCTCCACCCACTTCTACAGTGTTCTACATAGGCCAAATCAGTTACTTTATTTACATATACAGAGACCATTCCACCACAAAGTTTATATTACTCAAAAATTTGTTAGTTGTTATACACATTTTCAATTATGCTACTGATGTTTTCTGAGACTCTTGTTTGCAGTTCAGATCTTACATTAAAATATTTGCTTTGTGCATATTTGTAAATTTAAATTAATTTGTAGCTTTTATATTTCTTTTGGCACATATAATTAAGTATACATTATCAGTAATTTATATCCATTGAATTATTTTTGATACTTTATTTATTTTATGATCATCACAAAATGTTTTTATACAAAAAATGATTACTATGATGTTACTAGTTACTATAATCTTTTGTGACCAACTTTTTATATATGGATTGTCAATGAAACATTTATATAGCAATATTTATTTTTGCATTATTTTAAATTACATATATTTTTAGACAAGAATGACAAAGTCTACAAATTAAAAATGTTAATTGTAAGATTCATTGAATTTTGATATAAATCTTTCTTATCATCACATAGTCAAGATAGAAAGTCTTGCCACCTGCTTTCAGTTTCAGCTCTCATGGGCAAACTGTGCCTGCTATTGAACATTATATAAATAGGATAATAATTTGTACAGCATATCAGATGCATTTTCCCTCATTTTTATTTAAAATACTTATGAGTTTTTACCATGTGGTTATCTTGTGCAACCATACTTCATTCCTTTGAGGTCACTTAGATTTTATTATAAAAACGTAGTTGATTTTATTCATTAATTGAAATAGAGATATTTTGAATGTTTTATAAGCTATGCATATAGCTTCCATTAACAGTTAAGAATAATATGCTTACATATTTTTAGTTCTTCTTTATACATACTTTAGGATTCTTTTTCCAAACTGATGAACCATGAACAGTCTCATAAATAAAGTATTCAAGCTATAATTTCTCCATGCTTTATTAAATTTTATCTGGTCTATTTTTAAAGTTTCTCATGTTCAATGGTGTATGCTAATATGTATATAAAGTTTTAATTTGCATTTTTATGATAACTAGAGAAATATAATTACTTTTTCTAAGCTTATTGGTCATCTCTCTGCCTTCTTTTATGCATTATGTTTGAAAATCATTAGTTCATTTATTAAAATGTATTATTATTACTTTATAAGATTTCAGCATAGAATAAACAGTTTGGTACCTGACTGTGTACTGTAGCTGAAGGATGTTGAGCCTGCTACAAAGAAAGATAGTTTTATTATAGTTGTCAAACTCCTGATGTTGATCAGAGAAGAGACAATTAACTGGATTTAGGGTGGATAAAGTATATTATAATACATAAATTAGAAGATAGTTCAATAATTTTATGCTCTATCAAAGAATATATGAGGGAAAAAGTTCAGTTTTGTTTTGATGTAATAAATTCTATAGGACTCATTTCAATTTACACAGATCTGTTATTAGAGACACAGGTTATTTTATCATTTATCTACCAATAAGCATGAACAGTCTGTTTTAATTATGAAATAATTTGAATGCACACTAAAAACTATAAAACCTAAATTTAATTACTCATTGTGATAGTTTACTAAGCAAAAATATGCAGTGTGAAGAATGTTGTTTAATTATTTTTTAGTAAGTATCAGACATCTAAAGTATTATAATCACCAAAAGATTTTAAGACATGTAGGAAGTTCAAACTGCACAGTTTATTTGAAATCCAGAAATCTTTATTGGTATTTTAAATACAAATAATTAAATTCCATAAAATAGCATATTATGGCATATAGCACATAGCTAGCTATATGCCATATATATATATATATATATATATATATATATATATATATATAAAGAGCACAATTACTCTTATTGTCTAATACAAATAAAGTATTATGTTAGTGGTTTTATGTAGGGCGCGGTTGGACCTTGTACAACTTGCTGGAACATTCTATTGCCACTTATGCTAATTAGGCATCGAGAAGTGACCAATCCGATGTGATCCCTGAATATGCTAATGAGTATTACTTTGGACCAATCACCAGCTATACGCTAATGAGGCGTTATGTTGGACACCAATCACGCACCCCAGCTTCCCTATATAAGCAGGCTGCATCTCAGGCTCGGGGTCTTCTTTCCACCATTTCACAACTTAGCTGTACTCCAATAAAGTGTGATCCGAGAAGAATCGTGTGTGTGGTGACTCATCGTTCTGCAGGCCAGAAGCAGCTCGCCACAGTTTTACTATATTGTCTATGAAATAATTATATTAAGAATATCCAATTGATAAAATAACAGTGCAAAATATTTTCACTGATTATTAGTTAAAATTGATGCAAAATACACATGGATGAAAAAATCTATATGATAATATATTACATATTTAATAAAACCAGTCTGGAATATCAGAGAAAAAAATCTACCCACAGTCAGGTCAAAAGGGTCAGAGAGTGGTAACTTACACCTTTAATCTCAGCACTGGGAGTGGTGACCTACACCTACACCTTTAATACTATAACTCACAGAAACAGAACTACCTATAATATATTTGAGAGAAGATCAAAATCTAATAAAGTGAAGTAAATAGCATTTATTCAGTCTTTCTTCTAAGTAATCCTTAGCAGCACAACTTTAAAAAATATTTTAAGCTTTATCTTTGGATTTTTAATAGCTTTATACCAAATAAATTAGTGGTGGATTATTGAATAATTGTTAATTATTTTAACTACTGGACAGCCAGTATCAAAAACAAATGTTTAAAATAATAAAATTAAGAGAAAATATCAGTGAAAAAATTGTCTTTGAAATAAGAACAAGTTGAGAGAAAATGCCAAGATGCAGAGAAAAGACAAATGATGTCTGATTGAAGATATATTTTGTTTCAATACTTGTTTCTGATAGAAACAAACACTACAAAAGTGCACAGAAAAGAAATGATAGTTTAGGTTCCTCATAACTTTGTAATATAATAATGCTATTTCAGACAGCAATAAAATACATATTTCAAACATTAAAGATGTAAATGTATCTATATACATCATTATTAGCACATATTTTATTTAAATTTATTCATTTATTTTAGGATGATGGAAAATAATGGGAAGATGTGTATGTGGGGGTTGTGTATGCGTTTATGGGAAATATTTTAGAAAATATATTTAAGTGATACAATAACATAGAAACAGATTTGAACATGTATTAAAATAAGATGGAAGTAATTGTATGTGCCCCAAATAAATCTTTTTCTGAATATGTTATCACAACAACAAAATTATGGAAATAAAAAAATAGTAAAATATATTACAAATACCCAAACATTTAAAGTTCTTTCTCTTTAACAACCTTAATAAGAACATCAATCAAAACAAAATAAATGACAACTTAGAAATTAGCTCAAATTCTATATCAAGAGCTATAACATATAACAAAACATGTCCCAAAAAATTCTCAAAGTAGTAAAATTATTGATTATATTTATTGAGTCAGAATTATGTAGTGTATCACTTACCACTATATAGAATTAAAATATAGATATATAAAGTATTATAATAATATTGCTGTAAAAATTACTTTCAGAATTGATAGTGAATGCTTTAACACCTATAATGTAAAACACAATTTTATTGAATAATCCATAGGGAATATCAAGATTTATTTTCCATATACTAATTAATTTTAAACTGATTTATGGCCATGGAAGTTCAAGGGAAGTGGGGGAAGACAAAGGAGAATAATAAAACTGCTAATGATGATTTAAAATTTTGATTTTTTTCTATTTAATTCTGAGTGTACTATATAATTACTTTAAAAACATATACAAACAAGACATGCATAAACTCAAGCCAGTACAAATCCATCATAGGTACTGGAATTAGACACAATTCCTACCCTAATTAATTGCATATTATCTCTTGTATAAAATATACAAAGCCTGTTTTTTTTCCAATGAAGGACAGAAAATGAATGGATTTTATAGGAGAAAAGGTGAAAAAGAATTTGGAGAAATAGATTCAGTGGGACCCTTATTTAAGATATGCGAGAAAAAAATCTATTTTAGAAAAAAGGAAGAAAACAGAAAGAAATAAATCTTAAAATATTGATTAAATAATATGAAAAAAAACAACATTTTTGTCACTAGTTACAAAATATGTAGTGCTTGGATTTCATCATGCTTGACCTCCATAAAAGCAAATAAAAACTGTAGAAAATGAAATGAAAATATTATTCTATACATCAGGCAGAATCAGTGAGTAACCCACCTGCTGGCAGAATTGCACCCCTGTCTAGATTCTGTTCCCAAGGTCCTTTTCCCCACCCCCACTCAGTCCTAACTTGTCCCTGGCCATGTTCTTGGCCCTGCCCCAACCCTGGTAGATTTCCACTACTCAGGAACTACTCAGCTGCTCAGAGACATGCCAAGCCATTCTGAAGAACAGATACAGGCCACACTAACATCCTGCTGCACCAAAGGCCAACCTTACTTCTAGAGATCCAACTTCCAACTTGGACAAAAACTATCATGGAGAATGGAGGTCAAGTGAGTTACCAGAATCTAGACCACAAAGTATAAATTATTATAGGACACAGAAACTAAAAAATGAGATATCCATATAAGAAAGACAAACTTAGAAATTAGAAACTAAAACTAATCATTTAAACTCAGATGCCTCAGTACCAATGTAAATTATAATCAATAACATCCAGAGCCATATGGCACTAACAAAGCCCAGCTATCTTTCAACAGCAAGATCTTAATATTCCAACAGAGTCAAAGTATAAGAAAACTGAGAGGGCCAGGCAAATATCAAAATAGGCCAGACAGTCTTCTGTCAGAGACCAGACCTCAGTTTCAGTTTACTGATATTGAACTAGCAGTTTCTGAGAGAGCTATGAACAAAGAACAATAAGTCTTCAACACCCCTCCCTCTCTCACTCCCCCCTCCCAGAACCACAAGGACAAGGAGGCCTGGCATGTGCAGTATCAGGACTGAGCTAGTCCCAAAAGTCAGCTCATATTAAGCCAGCCATCCTCAGCCACAATAACTCAAGATGATAACCAACTAAAGACTAAGCTTGAGATTTGTCCAGGCCTGACAACAAATGGAAAAGCTATATCCTTAACCAGCCAGGTTCTGACCATTACATAATAATGCTGCTAAGAACATAGTAGAGCTAATGTCCTTGTGGAAAGAATTTGCATCATTTTGGTATATGCCCAGGAGTGCTATTGGTGGAGGATTAGGTAGATCTATGCCCAGTTTTCTGAGGAACCTCCATACTAATTTCCAAAGTGCTTATACTAGTTTGCATTCCTACCATCAATGAAGGAGTGTTCCCTTTATTCCACATCTGCTCCAACATAGGCTGTCATTAGTGTTTTTAATCTTAGCCAGTCTGACAGGTGTAGGATAGTATCTTAGTTTTGTTTTGGTATGCATTTCCCTGAAGACTAAGGATGTTGAGGAATTTTTAAGTGTGTTTTGGCCATTTGAGATGCTCTTATTGAAAATTTATTATTTATCTCTGTACCTCATTTTTTTCTTAACTATTTTTTAAGGATAAAACATGATTGGCAAATATTTAACCAAATTAAACAAAAAAGGGAAGGTCTACTTCAATAAAACTAGAAATTGAAAGGCAAACATTATAACAGATATGAACAAAATTCTAGAAAATCATAAGGACATACATATATTACAAATTTTTCTCAATAAATTGAAGAATCTGAAAAAACTGGTGAGATTTTAGTTAGCAAGATTAAGCCTAAAGTCAATGAATGATTTTAACGAATATATACTTTGTAACCTGCTTGAAATACTAATAAAATACTCAATACTAAAAATAAAAAACAACAACAGAAACAAACACAAGAAAAAATGAACTTACTGCATAATTCAACTACTACTTAAAAAACTAAGACAAATACATATCATATAATTCCATAAAACTTAAATTTTCAATGTTAGATTACTTGGTTTTTTGACCTCTACTTTCTTAAGTTCTTTATATATTTTAGAGATCAGTCCTCTGTCAAATATAAGGTTGGTAATATTTTCCAATTCTGTAAACTGTCATTTTGTCTTATTGGCTAGATTCTTTGTCTTACAGAAGCTTCTCAATTTCATGAGGTCCAACTTGTTAATTGTGTTCTTAGTCCCTGTGCTACTGGTAATCTGTTCAGAAAATTGTCTGCTGTACCATGGCATTTAAGGTTATTCTTTGATTTATCTTTATTAAGACTCATTGTATCTGATTGTGTGTTGAGATCTTTGATGCACTTGAACTTAAGTTTTGTTTAGGATGATAGATACGGATCTATTTGTATCCTTCTGCATGTCACCATCCAGGAATGCCAATACCATTTGATGAAGATGCCTTTTTTGTTTTATTGTATATTTTTCACTACTTTCAAAACAAATAAAGTATTCATAGATGTGTGGATTAATGTCAGGGTATTCAATTTGAATCCATTGATCTGCAAGTCTATTTTTATGTCAGGACAAAGCTATTTTTTATTACTGTAGATATATAGTAGCACTTGATATCAAAGATGATGATGCCCCCCCAAATTCTTATAGTGAATAAGATTATTTTGGTGATCCTGGGTCTTTTGTCTTTCCACATAAAGTTGAATATTGTTCTTTTGAACTCTGTGAAAAAATTGTGTGGAGATTTTAATGGGGATTGCATTGAATCTGTAGATTGCTTTTGATGAGATTACCATTTTTGCTGTGTTGATTCACTTATCCAAGAATATAAGAATTCTTTTCATTTTCTGGTATCTACTTTGTTTTCTTTCTTCAATGACTTAAAGTTCTATTCATACAGGTCTTTTACTTTTTGGTTTAGAGCTATCCCATGAGATTTGATATTATTTGCAGCTATTAAAAAAGGTGATGTTTCCTTGGTTTACTTTTTAGCCCTTTCATTGTTTGTTTATAGGAAGGCTACTAATTTTCTTTTTTTAGTTAATTTTGTGTTCTGCCATATTCCTGAAGGTGTTTATCAGATGTTGTAGTTCCCTGGTAGAGTTTTGAGGGTCACTTATATGTAGCATTATATCATCTGTAAATAGCAATAGTTTGACTCTTCCCAATTTGTATGTCCTTAATCTCCTTTTGTTGTCTTATTTTTCTAGCTAAAACTTTCAGAAATATATGAATAGATATGGAAAGTATGGACAGCCTTGTCTTGTTCCTGTTTGTACTGGAATTGCTTTGAATTTGTCTAAGCTTAGTTTGATGTTGGCTGTCAGCTTACTGTATATTGCCTTTATTGTGTTTCGGTATGTTCCTTGTATCCCTGATCTCTTCATGACCTTTAGATGAAGGAGTGGTAAACTTTTTCAATAAGATGATCATATGGTTCTTTTTTTAAGGTTGTTTATATAGTGAATGATACTAACAAAATTTTGGAAAATGAATCATTACTGCATTTCTGGAATGAAGCCTACTTGATCACGGTGGATGATATTTTTTTTTGATACATTCCTGCATTTTGTTTGCAAGTATTTTATTGATTATATTTGCATCAATGTTAATGAGGAAGTTTGGTCTGTAATTCTCTTTCTTCGGTCTATCTTACTGTTGTTTGATATCAGTGTGACTGTAGTCTCATAAAAAGAGTTTAGCAATGTTGCTCTGTTTCTATCACATAGAAGAATTTGAGGAATAATGATATTAGTTCTTCTTTGAAATTCTCATAGATTTCTGTGCTGAAATCATTTGGCACTGAATTTTTTTTTGTTTTTTGTTTTTGTTGTAAGATTTTAATGATTACTTCAAATTCCTTGGGGGCTATGGGTCTATTTAAGTTGTTTATCAAAGCTTGATTTAATTTGTATAAGTGGTACCTCTCCAGAAAGCTGTCCATTTCTTTTTGTTCTTTTAATCTTGTGAAGTACATGTTTTTGAAGTAAAACCTAATTATTTTATAGATTTTATTGTTATGTGATGTTATATCCCCTTTTCATTTTTTATTTTCTTTATTTGGATATTCTCTGTCGGCCTTTTGGTTAATTTAGACAAGAGTTTGTCTATCTTTTTTAGTTTCCCAACCATCTCTTTAATTCATTGATTCTTTGTATTGTTCCCTTTGTTTTAATTTTATTGATTTCAGCCTTGAGATTGATTAGTTAATGCTTTCTACTCCTTTTGGGTGAGTTTATTTCTTTCACTTCTGGAGACTGTGGCTGTGCTGTAAAGTTTCTTGTGTGAAATTTCTCCATCTATTTTATGTAAGCACTTAGTGCTATGAACTTTCCTCTTAGTACTGCTTTTATTGTGTACCATGAGATTGGTTAGGTTATAGATTCATTTTCATTAAATTCTAGGAAATTTTTATTTTTTTCTTTACTTCTTCCTTAGTATTCTGCCTCAATTCTGCATGTTTAGTGTCTTGATTATTATGTGGAGGACAGACTTTTGAGGATGAAATATAGTCTATTTGGTATTCTGTAAGCTTCTTTTATGTTTTTTTTTTTGAAGAGAATTTCCATTTATTATATAGGCCCAAGACTATAAGAGAGCTATTTGAAAAACCTATTAACAATGAATAGCCACACACAAGAAGCTGGCTTAAGTCATAGAAATATTTTCTGATTTTATATTAAGTATTAAATTAACTAAGAATGATTTTTATAATAAATTATGTCATATTAGAGTCTTTCAAGATATTAATGTAATAAAACAGAATAGGAGGTCTAGAGGCAGATATCTAGGCATCAAAGCCAAGGTGCCAAGTCAAGATGTGCATTTGGAGGTGGGCCAGTAACTAAAAAACTTGTGCATTTCCTTTGTACTGAGACACGATAAGGGTTAGAACAGCCTAGTGACATAAGTGGCCTGTTCTAGGAAAGGCAGAAGGGCAGAGACAGCCTCACAGTGTTGTCCCCTGAGTCAGGTGCCTCATGTTTTCCTCCCAGACATCATGTGCACAATAACACAAAGTTTTCTTTATATAAACAGCAAGGGTCTAGAAACATGCATAGCATCTCCATTCTCCAACATTAAGCATGGAAAAGAAAAACATATCAAGTCACAAAGCAGTGTCTTTTTACTGTAGCTTCTGGTCTATGGCAGAATTTCAAAAAACGACCTGCATGACACATGTTCTCAGAACCTTATACACAGAACCATCAGGCACTGGACTGAAGGAAACATGGGGAGAGCACAGTATATGTTTTTTTCTATTCCTTCCTGATAGCTAGGAGAGGGGCCTGCCATGTAAACATGATTCTGTGCCCCTGTTAATCAGGATGGGCACAGTGGACTGATGCTTTATCTTCTAGACCTCCTGGAGGAGCAAACAGAGAAGAAAACAGATAATCCTGTGGGTGACATTTTCACATAGTAAAGTTTTGTCATTTGTGACTATTTTTACTAATCAAATGTAAAAACAAATAAAGTCTCCAGTAGGTCACATAAGGAACAAGCCTATGCTGAGAATTAAAGACCAGACATATTTAGCCCCACCTTCCCTGGGACACTCAACCACATAGTAAACACTGTAGGGTTAGATTGCTCATGAGTCAGTCAGATATGACTGAGAGAAAATTTCAAGTACGTCTGGATTATTATTAGTGGTTAGTTAGTTTTGTGACTTTCTTGTTTTTGATTTATTTATATTTTATAGGTTTGTTTGTTTTTTGTCTACCCATTACCCATTTATTCATTCATTTGTTTTTCCTGAAATCTCACTATGTGGCCCTGAATGTCTTGTAAATCCCCACATAGACCAGAATTTCATGGACTAAAAAAGACTCATCTGTCTGCTGTTTTGGAAAAAAAGGTGTGAACCAACACACCTGACATTATTTATTTATTTATTTTTAGACAAATTATTGCTAATGTCTGGACTGCCCTTAAACTTACAGTGCTCCTGCATTAACTTATGCTTGTGTAGTGTTTTCTCCAATATTTTCTTTTAAATTAAGTGATTAAAAAGTAACTTTAGGGGCTAAAAATATGACTCAACATTTAAGCATGCTCATTGCAAAAGCAGGAGAACAGGGTTCTCATGCAGGCCCCATGTAGTAGTGGGAACATCTCCTGCATGCCTGAAACCCAGCACTGAGTGAGTGAGGGAGGGGAATAAAGACTGAATGTCCATATACCACACAGAAACCCATTATAAGATTTTTACACAAATTGGAGCTGGGTCAATAAAATTTGAAAAATATTTGGAGATTGAATGTGCTAAATAAGGGATAAGGTAGTTTCAAGGATCAATTCAATATTTCATTCAAAGGATCAAAGAGATGGCATTACTACTCATTTAAGTAAATACTTTAAAGGTTATTGTCTTAGTGTTCTATTGCTGTGAAGAGACACTTTGACCATGGCAAGTTTTATAAAGGAAAGCAGTTAATGGGGGCTGGCTTACAGTACAGAGGTTTAGTCCATTATCATCATAGCAAACAGCATGGCAGCTGAGAGTTCTACATCTGGATCAACAGACAGCAGGAACTGAATGTCACACTCAACCAGACTTGAACACTTGAGACCTCACAGCTCATCCCCATCAACACTCCTCCATCAAAGCCACAACTATTCCAAAAATGGCCACACCTCCTAATAGTCCCTATGAACCTAAATGAGCCAATTTCATTCAAATGAAAACAGGCATTATTTGATTTGTGGAGGCGGAGAGTTCTGTTTGGGTTGTACTGAGTTTGAAAGATGCCTAAGACACAGGGGTTACAAAAATACAAGAAAGATATCTACAGTGAGCAATCATCTGAAGATAATAGTCAAAGCCATGAAAACCTGTGATAGCATCTCCAGAGAATGTTTAGGTGAGGAGGAAATATTTGCTAAAAAAAAGAATTATATAAACATTTAACAATGATTAGGGGTCCCAAGGAGAAAGACAAGACATTATAATCTCAAAGGAGAAGCTTTGAAATGAACAGTTGGAAGAAAAGCAGGAATCAGAATAGTTACACTCAAGAAAGAAGTCCACTGTGGCCATTAGCACACTGCTGATGAAGTCATGAAAAATAGTTCTGCAGATTTACAGGAGCACAAGTCAACTTCAATACAGGGAGAAACCAGAAGACATGACAGAATGGGGTACCCTTTCTTCTGCTGGCATGTGAGAACTCTAGGCTCTGCTTCCTCTCAGCTCGCTCTGAGGATGTCACAGTGTAAACCCAATCTGCAAGGGTATAGGATGGGGTTTCTGTCACCACAGCTGTTGTCTGATCTGGAGAAAATGTAGAGGGTTCTGGTTGTTGATCCAGACATGTTGATTTAGTACATGGCAGCATGACAGGGTTGCCCACCATCCCCTTCACTACCTTGTAAGAACCTACAGCACCTGAGAGAAGCAGAATGAAGCCTGAAATGAAGACTTGGAGATGCATCATGGATGTGACCCTCCCCAAAAAGGGCAAGATGTCCCAAGGTGAGTCAGCTCAGCATGGCACATCCACTCCAGACAAGTCCTGTTTCCACATCCTTAATCAATACTGGGTCAGTTGTTCCTCTGCAGGGAATAAGTTCCAAGGTGCCAGCCTCAGCTGACTTCTCAGGAAGATCATGGTAAATGCTGTCTTCCAGGGTCCTCAGCCTGTCTAGTACCTTCTACAAAATGCTCTTTTATGTTTATAGATATTTTCGTCATTAGTTTGGAAAAGTTTTTGTCTTTAATTTTGTTGAATATATTTTCTGTGTTTTTGTGCTGATACCCTTCTCCTTCAATTGCAATTATTCTCACATTTGGACTTTACATAGTATCTCATATTTCCTGAACATTTTTATTATGACATTTTTGGCTTTATTGTTTTCTATGACTGATGTATCAATTTTCACTATCAAATCTTCTATTCAGAGATTTTCTTCTTCATATATTGGATTGATTTTTTTTTTATGCTTGTGTCTGAGTTCAGGTGTTATTGTAGAACTCCTAGATTCCAGTAGTGTTTTATTTTTTTATGTTTTTATATGTATACTACTACTGGCCTCTGACCATCACTTCCTTGAATTGGTGTAGAATTTGTGTTTCTCAGGGAGCTGCTCTTGGTACAATCTGTTTTGGCTGTGTTTGTGTTCAGTGAGTCTCCCTTGACCCAATCTTAACTTTTTTTCTACTTGGAGTCATGGAGAGCTGTTCTTGTTCCAATAGAACCTGACTTAAAAAAAAAAAAATTCTGGGATCCACTCTTGTTTCAATAGGTGCTCCTGATCTGATAGGAGCTCTTGATCCAATATGACTTGGTAAAATCTTTATTTCCAGAAGTCTTCTTTTGATCCAATAGGGGTGAGTGAAATCTGAGTCTCAGGGAACTTCTGAGGTATCAGGGTAAAGTCAGGGTTTAGGGGACAGGGTAAGTCTTGAAAATGGCAATGTCTGACAAACTAGGGTATGGATAGGGCATACCATTCTGTAGGAGTCTTCCCTGCTGGCCTGAGATTAGAAAAAATGGGTAGGGTCCATAGAGTATGCCCAGTGGCCTAGGTCCCAGAGACTGGGTTCTCTAGCTGGACTGGGTGGACTGTTACTCACCTCTTGATTCAATGTGGGCTCACAAAATCTGTGTCTCAAGGATGCACTGAGTTTAAGGGTGATGAGAGAGTTTGGGAGATGGGGTGGATCTTATATATGGCAGGTTTTAACCAACTGAGATGTTAATGGAATATACCCCTATTTTGCATTTATATTCGATATTTGGCCCCAGCATGCTGGAATCTTTCTCAAGTTATTAAATGTTCTCACTGACTACAAACATGGATGATAGTGTTTTGAGGGACTTCTCTAGGACTTTAACATAAATGATCTGTAAAACAACTTTATGAAGATGATAGAGGCCACTAAAGAGAAACTGAAATACTCCCCTAAAGAAACTAAAAGAAGGACATCCAAAAGATTAGAATAATCAACAAATCTCTTGCCAAACAAAACCAAACAGGTGAAGGAAACTACTCATGAGATAAAACTCAAAATAAAAACAAAAAGAAAACATAAACTGAAGAAATTTAGGAAATGGAAAATCTGGATTAAAAAAAATCAAGAACTACAGATACAAACATTACCAACCAAATAAAAGAGGTAGAAGAGATTCTCAGTCATTAAAGATACAATATAGAAAACAAATCTATTAGTCAGATAAATATTAAATCTAAAAATCTCCTGAAATGAAAAACCTATAAAATGTAGGATACCATAGAAATAATAAATTTGAAAATATTAGGGATAGATGAAAGAGAATCGAAGAACATATACACAGGAAATATATGTAACAAAATCATAGAGAAAAATTTCCCTAACCTAAAGAAGGACATAACTATAAAAGTACAAAAAGCTTATAGAACACAAAGTAGATTGGATTAGAGTAAGTCCCTATGTCACATCCTAATCTAAACATTAATCATACAGAATGAAGAAAGAATATTAAAATGTACATGGAGAAAAGGCCAATTAACTTATAAATGTAGACAAATAAGAATGATACATGATTCACAGTAGAGACTCTAAAAAAGCCAGAAGAGTATAGACAAATTTCCTGAAGACTAAAAGAGGTCATGTATGCCAGCCCAGATTAACATACCCAGCAAATGTTTCAATCACCAGTGATGATTGAAAAACAGAAGAAAACAAGACATCCCATGACAAAGTTAAATTTAAACACTGTCTATCCACAAATCAAGCTCTACAGAATGTACTAGAAAAATATCTAACACAAAGAAGTTAACTACACCACAAACTGACAGGAAATAGATTATCTCATACCAGCAAAATCCAGACAAGGGAAACACACACAAATGTAACCAACAATGGCTGCATAATAACAAAAATTTACAATCAATGATTATTTATTTTTCGTAATATCAATGGATTCAATTTGTCAATAAATGGCACAGGCTAAAAGAGGATATGAAGACAAGATCCATCCTTATACTGCATATAAAAAACATATATCAACACTGAATACAGACATTACCTCAGAGTATATGATTGGAACAGAATTTACAATCAAATATTCTTGGAGAGCAACTGGTTATAGCTATCCTAAAATTTAATGAAATAGACTCTAAACTGAAATTAATCAAAAGAGATGGAGAAGGCCATTTCATATTCATTAAAGAAAGCATTTACCAGGATAACATCTCAATTCTGAACATCAATGCCCCAAAATGCAAAGGCACCAACATTAGTTAAAAAAAAAAAGAAAAGCTAAAACCTCACATTAATAGTGGGAGATTTCAACATCCCACTCTTATCAATGAAGAGGTCACCCAGACAGAAACTAAACAGAGAAATAATGGAACCAACTAATATTATGAATAAAATTAATGTAACAGATTTCTGCAGATTATTTTAGCCAAACACAAAAGAATATACACCATTTCTCAGTACCTCATGGAAACTTCATTGAAATTAACCATATACTAGGCCATAAATAAAGTCTCAACAGACACAAGATTGTTGAAATAATCATCTTTATCTTATGAGACCACTATAGATTAAAGTTTTCAACAACATCAGAAAGCTTAAAATCTCATGGAAACAGAACTATCCTTTACTGAATTATCCTTTGGTTAAGGAAAAAATAAGAAAGAAATTAGAGACTTCCTAGAATTGAATGAAAATGAATGTACAACATACTTAAACTTAGGGGCCATAATGAAAGCAGTGATAAGAAGAAAGTTCAAAGCACTGAGTATCTAAATGAAGAAATTAGACAATTGTCATGCCAGTGGCTTATTGGCATTTTTTGAAAGCTCTAGAAGAAAAACAAGCAGACATATCTGCAGTCAAAAGTATCTGTCCCATCTAATGCAAGGGCTGAACCTGTAGTCTCACAGTTGCTCAAACCTAAATAATTATATAAAGGCTTATATTAGTTACAATGTCTGGCATAGGCTTAGGCTTATTACTAGCTAGTTCTTATAACATAACCTATTTCTATTTATGTATGTATTGCCATATGACTCCTTAGCTTTACATGTGTTTCATCACATCTTACTTTCTTGAGCTGAAGCCTGAAGCATCTGTGTGACTCCACCCTCCATTTTTATTTATGCTTGGACTTCCTGCCTACCTCCAAGGTACCTTGTTATAGGCCAAAACAATGTCTTTATTAACCAATAGTAAACTATATTCACAGTAAATAATCAAACTCAGAGATGACTTCTAGTTAACAAAATCAAAAATAAAAAGGGGAATATAACAACAAACATTAAGGAAATTTAGAGAATAATTAGGGTATACTTCAAAAAAAAAAAAAAAAAAAAAACTATGCTCCACAACATTAGTAAATCTAAAAGTTAAAAGTAATAGACAATTGTCTTAATAGATACCACTTACCAAAGTTAAATCAAGATCATAAAACATTTTAAATAAACCTGTAACACCCAGGGAAATAGATCTAAAAATCTCTCAATCAAAGGAAAGCCCAGGATCAGATGGTTTCACCACATAATTCTACCAGACATTTATGGAAGAGATAATACCAATACTTCTCAAACTATACCACAAAATAGGAACAAAAGGAATATTGCCAAATTCATTTTATGAGGCTATAGTTATCCATTAGGTAACTTAAACCAAAAACACACAGAGACCCAAGAAAGAAAGAAAATTACAAACCAATTTTGCTCATAAATATACTTTCAAAAAATTCTATTATATACTTGCATATCAAATCCAAAAGCACATCAAAATGATTATTTACTACAATAAAGCTTCATCACAGAGATTCAGGGATGGTTCAACATATAAAATCTGTTGATGTGATCCAATATATAAACAAACTGAAAGAAACAAAATGATCATGTCACTAGATGCTAGAAAGGTTTTGAAAATTTTTATCACCCCTTCATGATGTGTTAAAAAACAATTATACAAGAGACATACATAAACATAATAAAAGTAATATATAGCAAGAATTTAGCCAATATCAAATTAAATGGAAAGAAACTTAAAGCAATTCCAATAAAATCAGAGACAGGATTAGGCTACCAACTATCTTCATATCTATTTAATATAGTGCTTTAGTTTTTTGTTTTTTCTGATTTATTATGACTAAAGTCTTATTTTTTATACATGTACATGTATCTCCTTGTTCAAACTCCCTTCCACATCCTGTGGCTCACAATCACTCTTTTTCTCATCTCCTTATCTCCCAAGATAGCTTAGTTCAGCATCCACTCCAGGCAGATCTGATTTCCTCATCCCAACATCAAGAATGGGTCAGGTGTTCCTCTGGAGGGAATGGGCTCCAAGGTGCCGGTCCAAGGTGCTTCAGATCACAAGCTGTTCAATGGTTGTGGTTAGCAGCTTGGGAATGCTTTGCTTTTTGTTTAAAGTCCACTAATGAGTGAGTACATCCACTGCTTTTCTTTCTGGGTTTGTGATATCTTAGGAGATCAGGAGGATATTCCTCAACTCCATTCATTTGCCTGTGAATTTTAGGATATCATTTTTTTTTTCTTAATGCTGAGTAGTACTCCATTGTGTAGATGTACCACAGTTTGTTAATCCATTCTTCAGTTGAAGTGCATCTAGGAGTTTTCCAGGTTCTTGCTATTACAAATAATGGTGCTATGAACTTAGTTGAGCTATTATTGCCTTTGGAGTACGAATGTGTATCTATCTGGAGGATATATGCCCAGTTGTGGTCTTGCTGGATCTTTAGGGAGATTGATTAATCAGTTTTCTGAGAAACCACCATACTGCATTCCAGAGTGGCTAAACAAGCTCCCCTTACTCCCCAACCACTCCAGCATAGGCTCCCATCTATGTTTTTAGTCTTAGCTATTCTGACAAGTGTAAGGTATAACCTCAAAGTAGTTTTGATTTACATTTCTCTGATCGTTAAAGATATTGAACATTTTTTTATGTGTTTTTCAGCTATTTTTAATTTGTCTGCTGAGAATTTCCTTTTTAGTTCCAAACTCTATTTTTTTGTTTGGGATATTCAGCGTTTTGGGCTCTAGTTTCTTGAGTTCTCTATATATTTTATAGATCAGTCCTCTGTCACTTGTAGGGTTAGTGAAAATATTTTCCTGCTTTGTACACTGTCATTTTGTCTTACTGACTGTGTCCTTGGTTTTACAGAAAGTTCTCCATTTCAGGAGGTACCATTTTTCAATTGTTGTTTTTAGTGTCTGTGCTACTGGTGTTATATTTAGGAATTGGACACCTGTGCCAATTTGTTAAAGGGTATTTCCCATTTTCTTTTCTATTAAGTTCAGTATAGCTGGGTTTATGTTGAGGTCTTTGATCCACTTTGATTTGAATTTTGTGCAGGGTGATAGGTTTGGATCTATTTGCATTTTTTTACACACCACCATCCAGCTATGCCAACACCATTTATTAAAGATACTATCTTTTTTCCACTGAATATTTTGGGCCTCTTTGTCAAAGATCAGTTGTTCATAGGTTTTTGGGTTAATGTGGGGATCTTCAGTTTAGTTCCAATGATCCACAAGTCTGTTTTTATGTCAGTTTCAGGCTGGTTTTATTATTGTAGCTCTATAGTATAACTTGAAGTCGGAGATGGTGATGCCTCTTGAGGTTCTTTTGGTGAATGAAATTGCTTTGTCAATCCTAGCTTTCCTGTTATTCCAAGTGAAGTTGAGTATTGTTCTTTCAAGTTCTTTAAAATTTGTGTTGGGATTTTGATGGGAATTACATTGAATCCGTAGATTGCTTCTGGTAGAATTGCCATTTTTACTTTGTTAATCCTATCTATCCAGGAGCATGGGAGATCTTTCCGTTTTGTGATATCCTCTTCAATTTCTTTCTTCACTGATTTAAAGTTTTTGTCAAATAGATCAGTTATTGTTGTTGTTATAGTTACTTCAAGGTATTTAATGCTATTTGCAGCTATTATAAAGGGTGATGTTGATGCAGGATTTGAGTTTTAGCAGTGTTTCTTTTATATAGCAAGGTGTCCTTGTATTAGGGGCATAAATATTCAGGATTGAAATCTCCTCTTGAGCAATTTTTCCTGTGATGAATAAGTAATGATCATCTTGCTCCCTTTTAATTGCTTTTAGCTTGAAGTCTACTTTGTTAGATATTATGATGGCAACCCCAGCTTGTTTCTTAGGACCATTTGGCTAGAAAATCTTTTCCCAACCTTTTACTCTGAGCCTGTGTCTGTCTTTGTGGTTGAGGTGTGTTTCTTGTAGTCAACAGAAGGATGGCTTCTGTTGTATCCATCTGGTTAGTGTGTGTCTTTTTATAGGTGAGTTGAGCCCATTGATATTAAGGGATATTAGTGACCACTGATTGATATTTCCTGTTATTTTTGATGGTAGCTTGTATGTATTTCCTTTCATTGGGCTTTTCTCCTGTGAAGTTATCGATTGTGCGTGGTTTTATGGGTGTAACTGGGAATCTTAGGTTGGTGTTTTCCCTCTAATGCTTTCTGAAGGGCTGGATTTGAAGTCAGACTTTGTCTGAAATATCTGTTTACTCCACCTATGATGATTGATAATTTTGTTGGGTATAGTATTCTAGGTTGGTAGCCATGCTCTTTTAGTGTCTGTATAACTTCTGACCAAGCCCTTCTTGCTTTCATCCTTTCCACTAAATAGTCAGGAGTTATTCTGATGGGTCTGCCTTTATTGATAAGTTGGCCCTTTTCCTTTGCAGTTTTTAAATTTTTTTCTTTGTTCTGTATGTTTTATGGCTTGATTATTATCTGGCTAGCAGATTTTTTTGGGAGGTCAAATCTATCTGGTGCCCTGTAAGCTTTGTGTATCTTTATAGGCATTTCTTTATTCATGCTATGAAAATTTTTTCTATGATTTTGTTGCATATATTATCTATGCCTTTGAGCTGATATTCATCTGCTTCTATTCCTGTTACTCCCAGGTTAGGTCTTTTCATGGTGTCCCAAATTTTCTGAACATTTTTTGTGATGACTTTTTTGGTTTTAGTGTTTTCTTTGACTGATGTATTTATTTCTGCTATTGAGTCTCCTACTCCAGAGATTCTTTCTTCCATACCTTGGATTCTGTTGGTTATGATTTTATCTGTAATTCCAGCTCTTTTATTGAGATTTTCTATTTCTATCTTTGCCTCATTATGTGCCTTTCTTATTGCTTCTATTTCAATTTTTGTGTCTGGAATTTTTTTTAATTTTTTGGTTTTCCTTTTCTTGGTTTTCTTTATTTACTTCCAAGGATTTGTTCATTTCTTCCAATTTTTTGTTTTTATTTTCTTGTATTTCTTTAAGGAAATTTTTTATATCTTCTTTTAAGGCATCTATCATCCTCATAAAGGTGTTTGTGCTGTTGCTTCCTTCTGTTTCCTCCTCCTTGTTCTGTTCATGCCTTGGTGTTGTAGATCCACCAGTTTCTTCTGTTGTTGACTTATTGTTTTTTATATTGTTATATATATTCTTGCAATGGCATTTGCTCATACCTTCAGTGATTCATACTTAGTCAACTGCTTCTCAGTTGTGGCTAGAGGGCTTGTGTGCCTCCTGTCTGCTCTAAGGAAAGTATCTGCACACTCTCTGACTCTGCTCTGGAGATAGGTTTGAGTTTTAAAGATGTCAGTTCATTTCTGATGATGCTGTTGGCTCTGGAGTCAGGGCCCAGCCATGAGTGTGCCTTCTGTTAGGAGTCACTGAGCAAGGCCCTTTCCAGCTACATCCTAGTGCCAGTCTGCTAGCTAGAATCTTTGATCAAACCCTTGGCTGTGACCCTGGCCCTTGAAAAGGATTTTCTAGATGAGCAGCTCCAGAGCTGGGATCTGCTCACCTATGATTACACTCCTGACATGGGTCTGATTTTCAAAGGCATGAGTCCATCTTAATGTAGTGCTTTAAGTTTTAGCTGGAGCAATAATACAACTTAAGTAGATCAAGGGGGTAAAAATTAGAAAATAGTGAGTCAAAGTGTTCCTATTTGTAGATGACATGATGATATAAAACTTTCATAGGTGATAAAATATTCAGTGAAGTGACTGAATACCATATTAAATCCAAAAGAAATCATTATTATTTCTACAAATAATGATAAACAGGTGAGGAAATAAATCAAGAAAATAATAGCCTTCACAAATTCACAGATATTAAAAATTATCTTGGGATAACTCCAACCAATTAAATGAAAGACCTATATAACAACCACTTTATGCCTTTGAAGAAAGAAATTAGGGAAGATGTAGAAGTACAGAAAAAATCTTCCATGTTCATGGATTGATAGAATTAACACAGTAAAAGTGATCATTTCACCAGAAGCAAATGACAAATTCAGAGCAATCCATATTATAATCCTAACAGACCTTAAAAGAACAATACTCAACTTCATATAGAAAAAACAAAAACTCCAGGAGAGTTTAAAAAACCCCTACAATAAAATAACTTCTAGAGGCATCACCATTCATAATTTCAAACTATATTACAGTGAAATTGTGATAAAAAAAACTGCATGGTATTGGCATACAAACAAAATCTTGGTTAAAAATAAGAAAATTAATTAAAAATTAATAAAAATGCAGAAAACAAAACCAAAACTTTTTTCTTTTTAGTATTCATCATAGACTTCAGCTCATAATACAAATATCCAGTCCCAAAATTTGAAAGACAGACAAGTCAGTAGAATTACAAATAAGATCTGCTTCTCTAAAAAGAAATGCTCTTATGGAAAGGTAAGCCAGAAACAATTAGGGAATAATCACAGCAGAAAAAGAAATTGTGCTAACTTTACAGTTTAAAAATCTCTTGAAATATGCATATCAGATACTTCATACTTTTGAATGCTTTATCTCCTGCACCTCTACTGGAGTTTCACCTGAAGATCAAACTGGAATTTATTTCTTCAAGGACATTAGTGGGACAAAATGAATAATATTCAATTAGGTCCTGAATTATTCTCACCCAATAGGGTTTTAGGATAACAGTGTATTGTAACTGATAGAGCATATTTGTAGACTCTACTTATGAAACCCCACAATCTTGACAAAGGCTTATATTAAAAGATCTGTAGAAGAAATTAAAACATGAGTGTTTTACTCAACATGTGAAATGATGGAGAAATATTCAACTAAGATCCATCTAGTTTGGGAGGTAATAGAAATTATTCAGTTGAGGACAGATACTGAGACCTAAACATAGAAAAGCATAGTTACAATACATACCACTGCTATAACAGAGCTCTTTATTATAGGCAATACCATCAAAAATCCACAATTAAAATAAGAAAAGCTTAAAAAAGAGTAACAAAGATAAAAAGAAACCATAAATACAATGAATATAACTATTTTTTTAAAAAATCATGATTATATATACATAATAAATTAATAACATTGACAAGCATGCTAAAGAAAAGATATTTAGAAGTAATCATTAAAAGATTCTGAGCTGAGGATATGGTTTGGTGAGTATGAGTACAGTTGCTCTGGCATAGGACCAGAGTTCAAGTTCCTGAAACCATACTGAGTGGTTCCCAATAATCTTAAACTCCAGATTCAGGAAATTTGACATTTTACAGTCTTCCACACACAGACAAGTGAATATACATTTGTTTTGTGTGTGTAATTGTTTTCTTTTTATTTAAAAGTTAGTGTCTATTTTTCTCCATGTATCTCCTTATTTGCCCTTCTGTACCCTCCTAATACTTCCCAGTCAGCCTCCAGCCCCTCTCTTCCCCCTTCCCCAACTCCTCTCCCCAAAGGGCAAGAAGTCCATTTATTAAGGGAAGCTGCAGTTTAGAGCTTGAGAGATGGTTCAGGGAGCAAGAGTACAGGTTGCTCTTGCACAGCTTCTGAGTTTGTTTCATAGTAAAAACTCTGGCACATCACAACTTCAGTTGATTCTTTTAGCTTTATGGGTACCTGTGTGCACATGCACAGAACCACACAGATTGTACACACATGAAAATAACCTTTAAGCGTACAATAGACAGTGTCTTTAAATATAATATCACTAATTTAAATGAGTGTTTTGATTAAAATGCATAATAAAATAAAATTTTGAATAGTTATATTGTTGTCAGATAAAATAGTATCTCAGAGAGTAGTCAGTGATAAAAAGATTCAACAACTCAACGTAAGGTGCCAGTTTTACAGAATGTATACTTAATTCTGCATACCTCAGAATAGAAAGTCAAAATGAATGAGACAGAATGGATAGTATTTCAGGACAAATAAGCAGATCTGTTACAGCTGAGAATTTAACATCCACCCACAGATGACAAATCCAGTAGACAATAAATCAGTTGAGTATATAATGGAAGTAAACAACACCATCAATCAGCTAGTTCTAATTGACATTTAGCTAAAATCTATCCAAAAGAATCAGAGAACCATCCAAAACCTCCCTCATACACTTACATAGAACATTCACATAGATTGATTGCATTCTGTACTAAAAAAAAATAACAAATTTAAAAGCATAAAAACCATATAAAATAAGCTTATTAGAATTAAAATGGTACTGAAAAAAATACAGTGAGTCAGAGAGACACACCAGTCAGCAAAGTGCATAGGCATATAGGCATAAAGATGTGAATTTTATCCTTGGGCGGCAGGCTGGTAATCTGAGGGTTATTTATCCTTAGAGTTTCTTGACTGTTTCTAGTACAGTGAGATGCTCTTCCTCAAATGACTACTGAGGTATGATTCCTGATATTGTTTTCTGCTCTAGACACTTTCTCTCTCTCTCTCTCTCTCTCTCTCTCTCTCTCTCTCTCTCTCATACACACAAACACACACACACACACACACACATACAAACACACACACAGATGCACACACAACCCTGAGCCATAGGTCAAACAGCTTATAATTAATATAAGCCTCTGAGTAATTATTTTATAAGCAGCTGATAGACCATAATGGCAGAATTTACCTGAATCACAAGCCTAGACAGAACATGAACTGGATGGAACAGAAAAACTTCTGGCTACAAATATATAATGAAAATATAATATTTAATTATATTAAATATAATTAGATATATTATGATAAATATTTTATATATGATAAAAATAATAAATTATGGAGCTCTATTGAAGTTCTTAGGAGAGGAAATTAATAAAGTAGTCCTTAAATAAATTAATAAAAAATAAGCCAAATAATACAAAATTCTTCATATAATTCAGAAGATGGAGGTAGAAATGGCTGCACAATGTTTTTGAAGAACTTTGCAAAATTGATGCAATTGAAAATTGAATAAATAATACATAGAAAATGTGATTTTACTAGTAGTTTTGAAAAATTAGAATACATAAAGAAACACAATAAAAAGTTATAAAATATTCATGGAAATTTCTAAGTGCTACACATAAAACAAATTAAAGTTGAGCATATTTGTCATATGATGATATGTTATAGGACTAAGTAAACAAATAAGATAAAAATTTCAGTTGATACTAAAGTAATCTGAAAAGTTTTCTTTTCAAATCATGATTCCTTCTGGAAAAGCCCATTGATCCATCTGTGAAAAATGAGAGCAAAGCCAATGCAGCACTCTGAGCAGTTAGAGGGAGGACTAAGTACTTCTGTGCAGTGTGGTTCTGCATCTCCTCTGGGAATGAGTGAGACTACATGACAGATGTCGGAAGGCTGAAAAACATCTCTGAATTGGGGCTGAGTCATGCTGATATGTCTGCTGGAGAAGTGTCCAGATTTCTTAATAAATATACAGAGTAATGAGCTAGTTGGTGATTTTTGTACCTATCCTCATTAAATGCACAATAAATTTTAATAATTCAGTGGAAAAAAAGGCATTCTTTGTATTGATAAGACAGAATGTTTCTTTATCTATGTCCACATTCTGATTATTTGTTAGCTTGTTGTTCAGCAATAAAGGGTTTTACATGCACAAAAATATAAAATATGCTATTTTATTCAATTTATTAAATTATTTGGTACCAATGCAGTTTAAATTTAAAACATGCTATTTTAGGTATTGAAGAAAAACCTATGCTTTCACATATTAAGAGCTCATAAAGACATTAAGAGAGCTTACTTAGCATGTACAATTAAAAAACTGATGAAACTTCCTCTATGGGATAGTAAACCTATGGGCTGGAGTGATGGCTCTGTGTTTAAAATCACTCAGTGTTCTTGCAGAATTTAATTCCCAGCACTCAAGTTGAGCAGTTCATAACTGAAGCTCCAGAAGTACCAATGCTCTTTCCTGGTATCGATGGATAACTGGACAAATGTGGTAGAAACTCATGGGGTCATATGCATATATACATAAATGAAAACCAGAAAAAAATAAATATTTATTACATGAATATAAAATCAACCCATTAAGGAAATGATAGAGGCTCTAAAAAGAATCTTATGAAAAAATATATTAAAAAAAGATAAATTTCAAAACTTAAAAGAAACTATTGAATAAATTCATATATTCTGATAGAGTATATATATATATACTGTAATATGCTCAATAATTTGGAGCTTCATGAGTTCCTTCCTGATTCCTTTGTTATATATTGTATATAACATCTATACACACATATGTGTCTTTTCATATGCATGCCTTTACATATGTAGCATACTTGTACCTTTATGAATATCAATATTTATATATATTTAATCTATTAGTAGGAAGAAGTGCTTTACAAAGACAACTGAGTATCTCCTTCTCAACTACTTGTTTTTTCTTAGTTTTAAATACAAAATATTAAATAATTTTGAGTAATTATAGTAACTTTTTAGATAGCTTTTTCATGCCTTTTTCATTTTGGTTAAAGAGAGAATGAGAGCCCTTGGAATATTTAGCTCTCAATGAGATGTCTCCATTAAATCTCTTCCCTCAGCACTCAAGTAACTGTAGTATTAGGTTTCTGGCCCAGACTTTCTGGTCTAGCCCAAAGGTTTGGACCCACTCTTACCTCCACTGCTACTTAGACCCAAATAATTACACAGACTTATATTATTTTTTATGCTGACTGGCCTATAGCCAAGGCAAATAATTTGCTAACTCTTTAACCTTTAAACTAACCCATCTCCCTAATTCTGTTTGGCCATGCAGGTCAGTACCTTTTCTTAAGGCAGCATTTCAGCTTCTTTCCTCTGCACTTGCTGCCATCTCCTTGTCATCCTGTCTGTGTCACATCCCTGACAACTGTCTTCTTGTACCCAGAATTTTCCCAGTCTGCTAGCATCACTCACATTTCCTGTCTCCCTTCAGCCAATCAGAACCTGTAGGTGGGACAGTTACTTAAAATGTAACACATAATCCCACTACAAGTAACCCTATGAAAGAGAGGGCATTTCCCCTATCTACCCAGCCCTCTGTGTTTTAACTGTTTACCTGTCATCCCACTGTACAATCATATGTGTCTTTCCCTAAAACATCTTCCCCCAGGAGCCTCTTTTTAGTTTTCTGGCCTCTATAAGAAGTCTATGTTATCTCTGAGAAAGAAAATACAGCATTGGTTTTACTGTGCCTTGGGTGCCTAAGTATACTTTTTTGCCTATTGTCATCTATTAACCTGAAAATTGTACAACTTCACTTTTCTTTACACTTCAATAAATTACACCACATTTTTATCAAGAGTTGTTGGCTATGGAGATGCCAGAGAATTCCCAAACAATCCAGGCTCTTGGCATTCCTCGTTGATGCCCCTGGAATTAGATGATACTCTATTGCTAAAGGGACTATATTGCTAAAGACACAATATGCATTACTTGAATCAGAAAGCAAAATCAAATTGTGGGTTGGAAGTTTTATTCCTATGAGCTAATTTCCTAGCACTGAAATGTGCGATGAAAGCAGGTGGCTGAGGGATAAGGCACCAATGGTCTTATCTACATGTAATCCCTGTGAACTATGATGTCAACCATCTATAGAAGATGTACCCACTTTTGCAATTATGACACAATTATTATAGAGATAATAAAATGCCTACTATTAGAAGTTGATATCTAACAATAGGAGGGAATCCAAATCTAAGACTGTAAAGTAACTCAAAATCCATGGAGTGAGGTAATAGGCCTTAAGAACAAACTCTACTTCTTAGCTAAATACATATATAAATACAAATATATATGCAAACTTGTATAAATATGTGTGAATTACACATAGACAATTGCCACTCTCAATCTTAATTAGAAAAGATACTTTCAAGTGAAATGTGGTAAATGTAGAGACTGTATCTTTAAAATGATCTAAGACTGAACTGTTGAGTGCTCAGCCTTAATCAAACATTTTTTTTTGTTAACTATCCCTTCTAAGACTGAAAGAATATTAACTATTGTAGAGACAGAAGACAGTGAGAAGGAATGCAAATGCCATCTTTTTAGCAATATAAAACCATTGTCTTCACAAATTCACAGAATTTGTGTATGTCTGCAATGTGTCTACATAAGAAGTGGCTTACCATTAGACAGGCATGGGAAAAAGAGGGGATATATTGACTATATCCCTTGATACTTAGCTATTGTTTCTGACAGATTGAAGAAGTCATTGCCTTCAGTTGTGTGCTCAGTGGTTTTGAGATGCATCTGACCTAAAGGTCTCCTGTATGCATTCTCCATGGTTCCAGAAAATGTTATGCAAGCTGTCAAGGAAACAAAGCAAATTAAAAGTCCTAATCAGATGCAATACCTATGAACCACAATCACCAGTATGGCAGGACATGTATAAATATGTAAGAAGTGCCACTCAAACAGAGATATTAACCAACATTTTTTTTCTAATTGGACTCAAGGCCCATTATTAACAAGTGGAAAATCACATCTGGTGCTGTAAACCTACTTATCTCACTAGAACTTTTGATATCATGGACCTAGAACTGCATAATTCCTTAATGCTTTCTAAATTTTATCTTTATATCTACACAAAAGTACAGTTACCATCTTTTACTGAAGAGACTATCTATACAGCAAATTAAAAGCATCAAAGAAAATCACAGCCGAACACAATGCAGAATTCAATAGGTTGAGACTAGCCCCCCAAAATGTTTCATCATTACAGCTCCTGCATTTCTAATTCAGAAACCATCACAGAGGAGGCAGGATGGTTTTCAGAGCCAGAATACCAGGAAGTGAAATAGTCTTTCATAGAAATGGGTGAATAAACAAGACCAGAACAATGGCAATATCATGACTGTGCTAATATGAAGTGAGGAAATTTTGTAAGGTCCCACTAAAGACAAAACCTACAGGCAATTTGTAACTCTTGAGAGAGAAAAAAATTAACCTTCTCAGAAATGAGGCCTCCTTTTTTTGTTGTCTAATGAGAAGGATCAACCTTTAAATCATATACATAAACAGACTCAGCAACCAGTAGTTCTATCTATTTGTGTATATATATACATATATAGAAAGCACACATAACAGTAATAATAAATAAATAAAGAGCCCATTAACCTGATAGTAAGGAATAAAGAAATGACTTAGAAGGGTACTAGAAGGTGTTGGAGGGAAGAATGGGAAGAGAAATGGTATGATTCTATTCTAATTAAAATATTTTAATTTTAAAATAAATATAAACTAGACAGTTGTTAGCTGCCATTTGGATACTGGGACTTGAACTCAGGTCCTCCAGAAGAATAATCAGTGTTCTTAACTGCTGTGCCATCTCTCCAGTCCTCTTTTTATTATTTTATATTTCAAATTTCTACTTGTTTTTGACTAGCATGATTCAATCCTTGATGAATAATATTAACATTATGATATACTAAGGAATATATTTTCTCTGAAATGTGCAGCAAATATATTACAAACATATTAAATAGGCATTTTATTTTTAAATAAAATTTCAAGATTGTGATGATATGGAGAGGGAACTATTCCAAGTTTTCTGAAAGAACTGAGATATCTTCTTTACATTTTCAGAGTACAAATAACAATAAAAACATTCAAATTTGGAAGTTAAAAAATGAATTTAAAAAACAGATATGCAGGGTGACATTTGTGTCCCCAGCAGTATGATTATCAAAGCTTATGGTGTCAAGCCTTTGGGTGTTACCTGTCAGCAGAAAAAGGTTGCAAGAGCTTCCTGCAAGAGCAGTATACTTATGTGAGCACAGATTTTTCTTCAGAGTAATTGAAGCCATACTCACAGTTTCCTAAAAATATGTAGGTATCGAGTCCCTCTGGAGATTAGCCTATGGCAGAGAGTCTATCTGACATGCCATGGTTATTAATGACACTAATAAAAAAGAAACCAAGCAGATTTTCTTCACAATGGTTGAGCAGGAAAGGCAACTGAGCATGATCTTTCCTTTGGCAAAGAAAAGGATTTCTCATATTTTGCTGCTTTTCTTATTTCTGGGGAGAAAAGTTGAAATTGATTTTATTTGTGGCTGGAAGATGGTTCTCTTTGTAAAGAGTATTGGAAGGATAAAAAGAAATTGAAGATTTGCTTCTATAACATTTGCTTTTACTGTTTGTCCTAAGACATTATTCAAAAAGTGTATACTTTTGAAAAATATTAACCCCAAACCAACCAGAATAAACCACACATATTTCACTACACACACAGAGATAGCATGATATGTCTCTAAAAGTAAGAACTGAAACAATTTACAAAGTTTCATATTCTCTCTCTTTTCCTTCAGTTAAAATAGTAACTTACCCTTCCTAATTTTTCATTCATTATGTATTATCCAAAGAAGAATAATCTGTAAACCAAATGAGTGTTTTCTGAAATTAGTTTTAGAAATTTGGATAAATTACTTAGCATTCATGAGCCTTTGTTTCTCAATTGCTTTTGATGTGTTGCCTACTGAATAAATTGTGTTGAACATTGCATAAACAAACAAAACTTGTCACACAGAACATGTCTATTTAAAAGAAAACACTTTATAATTACAATTACCTAAATGAAATATGTGCAAAGGGAGAAGAAGGGGGAGAAAATGTAAAACACAGGACAGAATGAAGCAACCCCAAACAAAACCCAAATATCCCACTCTTCTCAACCACCATTTTGTGATATGAAGGGGTATGATTTGTGGCATGTGTTTACCAGGAGGATTATTTCAAAAGACTTTCTTGAGGGGGATAAAGTCCTCTGGGTATGAAAAGAAGTAGAAGTAAACACACAAAGACTCTACAAAGAACCAATTTTATAGCATCAACACATGTGGTCACAATACAAATGTTTTCCATGACAAGAAAATGTGTTTGAACTACCATATCAATATGTGTCAGACCTCCAGAGACATTTACTCTTAAGCAGTCATATCCTATTTAATTTCCCTATTGACATCAATCTCTAACCATAAAGCTAAAGTCAAAATCAATTATTTGTGAGAAAAAAATCTCTGTAAACTTGGACTCTAAACATATCTTTGCATTATAGGATAAAAATTAAGAATCCAAAAGGAAACAAGGCTGAGTTTAAATTATGACAAAGTTATAAAGGAAAATGTTTTACTTACCCTAAAATAATGTAATAACAAATATGTTTTGAATAAAAAATAAGCCATATAAAAAGCAAGCAGCATTAGTATTGTAGATAAGGAATTAAGATCAACTCTTCTCTCTCAGTTGTTTTAAAGGCAGACCAGAAGAGACAACACTAAAATGGAGAGCTGAATTTTACTCAGTAACAATAGCTTCTGTTCCAATTTACTTTTGACAGAGATTATTCAGTATAAACACGTTTACTTTCATTAATTAGCTCATATTTACTGTCCAGGAGCCTTTTCAGCCTTTCTCCTGCCATGGAAGACTGAAGTACTGCAGACCTCGTTTTGTAGGTTGAATCTTCCTCTCATGCTTTAGGATACAAAAGGATTCTGTTTCTTGTTTACAAAGTTCTTTAGTCATTTTTTCTTAATTATTTATGTTAGGAATTAACAATATCCATTAGACATTTACTATTTTCAAGAAATATTTTAGCCATGTGTGAGAGCATTTGGTATCAATCTAATGTTATATTAGTGTAGACAAGAGGTTTGCCAGCTGTTCTGACAGCAGGTGTCACAGTGCACTTTTTACAAACCCTAGTTATAAATATCTCACCACTATTTACTAGTCTTCCTGAAAGAGTTTCTATTTCTACCTAAATGAGTTTTTCAGTTCAGAAGTGGAAGCCTGGTGAGATGGCTCAGTGAGTAAAATCACATGCCTCTAAGCATGATACCCTAGTTTAGTCTCTGGAAATCATATGGTGAAAGAATACAATTGACTCCATCAAGCTGTTTTCTGTGACACTCTTGAAGACGTACACACACACATGCATGCACATACGTACACACAAAAGTCAATCAATAAAGCAAAGTTAAAATGAAAAAACTTTTATGAGTAAGTCCGGCTATATTATAACTAGGTAAAAATATTCTGTATTTGTAGACAACTGGAAAGATATCTGAAGTAAGAAGAGAAGAGAAGGTAGTAGATGTCTTAGAGGGCAGACAGAAGTATTTGGAGGTGGGAAAGAAACTAAGCAGAAGTGGCTGAGGAAGAGGGAAGGACAGCAGCAAAATTAGGGTAAGTTAGAACGAGATATAGTCACACATATTTGATATTGAAATCCAGTACCACAGATGTAGTCTTAAAATAAATAAAAACATCATCCAAATTTTGAATAATCTAGAAAATAGAAATGAATGAACAGAGCCACAGTAACTCAGCTGAAAATTTTCTCAAATATTCATATTACAGAAGGAAAGGGAAAATGTAAGAGGAAAATATTTAAATGAGTCATGTTCAAATATGTTGAAAATAAAATGAGAACTATTAGCTTAATGAACTAGGTCACTAAATTACTCCAAAGCAGACGATTTACAAAGAATACTACAGTCAGCCACATCACAATGCAGGGAACCCACTCAACATGAACGATAAAGAGAAACACTTAGAAACATTTGGTCTCTTGTTTGTTCTTGTTTCCAATACTTAATGCAGTATGGCGGTTTCTCAGAAAACTGGGAATCAATCTTCCCTAAGGATTCAGCAATACCACTTCTAGGCATATACCCTAAAGACACACATTCACACTCCAAAGGCATTATTAGCTCAGCTATGTTCATAGCAGCATTATTCGTAATAGCAAGAACCTGCAAAAAAACGTAGATGCCCCTCCGCTGAAGAATGGATTAACAAACTGTGGTACATCTACACAATGGAGTACTACTCAGTAGTAATAATATCCTAAAATTTGCAGGCAAATGGATGGATTTGGAGAACATCCTCCTGAGTGAGGTATCACAAACTTAAAGATAAGCAGGGGATGTACTCACTCATTAGTGGACTCTAAACAATCAAGCAAACAACCAAGAAAAAAGCAAAGCATGCCCAAGCTGCAAACCTTAACCACTGAACAGCTTGGGACCAGAAACACACTGGACTGACTCCTTGGATCCCACTCCCCCTAGAGGAACACCCAACTCACTCCTGAAGGAGGGGGGAGAAAACTGAATCTGCCAGGAGTGGAGACTGAACTAAACAATATTGGGGAAGTGGGACCATGGGACTGCCTGCTGCCTGCCCAGAGATGGGATGGGGATGTGTGGAGAAGAAAGAATGACCTGATGTGGTGGGAGGGGGAAGGGACCTTGAATAAGGATATACAAGGTTAGAAAGTGTGACTTCTTTGTTAATAATAATAATGAAAAAAGAGTTCAAAAAAAGAGAAATAACATACTATTCAGTGAAAAGTCAAACCACTGAAAGAACAGCTACCTGAAATAAATGTAGAAGCAAAATAGCCAAATAAAGGGCTCTTTTATATTTTTCATTTTCTGTTCAAAAAAAAAGCAAAAAGCAAAGCATGTCCAACCTGCAAACCATAAC
Source organism: Sigmodon hispidus (assembly GCA_004025045.1). Classification (NCBI taxonomy): domain Eukaryota; kingdom Metazoa; phylum Chordata; class Mammalia; order Rodentia; family Cricetidae; genus Sigmodon; species Sigmodon hispidus. The sequence continues at coordinate 38,103 of PVIH01009220.1, read as the reverse complement.
CACTGAACAGCTTGGGATCTGAAACACCTTGGACTGGCACTTTGGATGTCACTCCCTCCAGACGACCTCCTGACTCAGTCTTGATGTTGGGGTGAGGAAACTGGATCTTCCAGGAGTGGATGCTGAACTAAGCTATATTGGTCCTTTGGGACCTCCTGTCCTTGCTGGGGAGGAGATGGGGAGATGTGGAGAAGAGAGAGTGACTGGAGGGGGTGAAAGTGGTAAGGGACCTTGAACAAGGATATACACAGATAGAAAATGTGGCTTTATTCATAATAAAAAAGAAGAGTAAAAAAATTAAGCAAAATCTCTAACTCATTACAATGTCCTGAAGCATTTCTTAAAGCTTAGATCAAAAGTTTTACTGTTTAACTCTTTAATTCATTGGAGCTCATTTGTAAATGATTTGATTCATCAGGTGTGGGCATTCCATTTATTTGGCAACATTTATTAAATTCATGTCATTGCTAAAATGGGATTCAAGCACTTTGTTGAAAGTGAGTTTCTTGTGGCTCTGATATCCTCCTGTCAGGGTCTCTCCTCTGCTCTTTAAGTCTATAATACTAACACCGTGCTGTTTTGTTACTACAGTTTTATAATATGCTTTGAAGTCAGGTTATATAATGCTTCTTTGTTATTTTTGCTCAGATGTCCTCAGATATAAAGAAGTCTTGTGATTCCAAATAAATTTTAGAATTATTCTTTCTGTTTTAATATAAATGATATTTTAATGAGCATGGAATCTGTATATTTTCATTATGGACAATCTCAGTACAATTCATGAAAATGGGAAGAGTGTCCAATTAATGTTTACTTTTTTGTCTTCAATTTCTTTCCTAGGTGTTGAACAATTTTTATTGTAGATTTATTTTACTTTTTACTTAAATATATTTGAAGACATTTTATTTTCTATAGCTGTTATTCAAACATGTATGATTGGCAAGTAACATTGCTAAAAATTTATAATATTAATTTTTTGCATTCTATACTTTGCTGTCTTTCTTGTTAATTCTAACATGGTTATTTATATTTTGAAGTTTTATTGTTCTCTTTAAGGTATGTCATCTGAAGCCAACAATAACCCAACTTATGTTCTAATGTGGATTCTCTACTTCTTTCTGTTTGTTGATTACTCTAACTAGGGCTTCCACAACAATCCCTGAGAAGAGGCATGGAGGTAAGCCCCTTTTTTTTACTCTATATTTGGTAAGATGTTTGCTTTTGATTTCCTTTATAAGAACTTTATTGTCTTGGGGCCTGTTTCTATTATAATCAATTTTAATATTTGTGTTGTATTTAATTATGCAAAGTCTAACCTATTTTTTTTTTAGAAAATGGAAATGAAAATAGGGTAGCCTAGCATAATTTGGCAAACCAATGGTATCTTTACTGTGAGTTATTTAACATAGTCTATGGCAGATGGTAACTCTTCTTTAATTGGCTGAAAATATTTGTTGTTAGAGATCAACCATTATTCCTTCAGAACAAATGACAACTTGAACTTGGAAGTTTGTTTCAGCCTTTGTTGCTGCCTAGGGACCAGCAGTGAGGAAAGAATTCCTCACCTACATGTGTCTCACTTAGATCTCAAAAGCACTATGTTTCTGCTTGGGTGGTTTCTTAAATCAATGACCTTTGTGTAATAAAGTAAGAATGTGTGAGGTTGCATTGATTCATAAGACTTCAAATAAATTTGATGCCTAGAATGTATATATATGCTCTTATATTGATTCAGAAAAAAAGATTTTATCTTATTTTAAAAACCTTTTTGTTATGAAGAGGTTTATGGATAGGAAAAAAAAAACAGGTCAATTTTCTTTGGCTTGTAACTTTAATCATGCAGTAAGTTTGGTAAGTAGCAAAGTAAAAAGAATCAAGATTTTGTCATGTTTATGCTGTTATCCTCCTTTAATTATTATCAAGCAGAAAGAGAAGCTGTGCAGAATGACAGCTACCAGTAACCTCAGCCCTGGAGAATAAGACAAGAGAATTACGGTATAAGGCCAACATGAGTCATAAATGAAACCTCAATGGGGATGCAGAAAGCACTGTGAACAAACTTACCAAAGAAACACCACAATGAGAAATAGAAGCAAAATGCCCAAATATGATAAGTAATACTTTTTTAATCATTTGTCAGCTATTTTTCTTTGGGAACATGGACCCTCATTGCTCTTACAGCTTATTTAGTCCAAGCAGTAAAAGCTTCATAATGTTAGAGCTAATAAAATAATAATTCAAAAATATCAGTCATTTTCTAAGCTACAAATATATCGTGTTCTTTCCTATGAACAGATAAAACCCAACTGGTAGTGCACCTAGAAGTTCACATTGGCCTTGCACAGAAGATGGAAGTTTGTATTGCACCTAGCTGCAGGGAAGGGGAACCTCCAGGAGAAAATTCCTCCAGAATGATGGAACCCTGCAGAGATACCAACTGAAGGGGAAAGGGCCTATAGAGTAACACAGCAGGGGCAATGTGTGGTGCCCAAAAAGTATTTTTCTATCTATTGTTTGTGATGGACTGTGCAGCCATTTTCTTCTAGTTTATAAGGACATTCATTTTCCAAAACCTAAAGTACAAGTGATATCAAAGATTTTTATGTTGAAAGCATGCTACATCTTCAGATTTTTCAAACAGCATGCATCATAGAAATTTAGGACATGGAGAAATTTGGGGATATTTTAAATAAGATATAGTATTTTACTTTCATGTTTGAGATTATAATGTAATTACATCATTGCCCCTTTAATTTCCTAACTCCACATTTTCTTCTACCTCTTTTTGCCCTTTTTCAAATTCCTAAATATCACCTGCATAATCTGTATGTTTTTTATTTACAAAGAAAAATTTGAAATTCTTTAAGATTTTATGTCGTTACTACATACACAAAACAGTTCAACAGTTTTCACACACCTAAACTGAGCTACTTTCTTTTCTTTTTCTTCAGTATTGTTGTTTTTAATCTTGTAGTGCTCTTTTGTTTTTGTTTTTGTTTAATAGGTTCCCCTTACATTTTCAGAAACTCAAGGTTAATGAGTAGCACCATAGCATTTCTCTTTCTCTCTCTTAGTTAACATAACTGAATCACTGTGTTTCTGAACACAGTGTTTTAGAAAGGTGCAGATTGTTGTTAGTCATTTATGTCTCTAAAGAAGGATTGCTGTGTTTAGTCCTCAATGCCCAGCATGGTAAATATCATATAGTTTTTAGTATTAAATTATTCTTAAATTTCTACATATAAATATAATGAGTTCTTTTTATTATTGATATGAGATCAATGGAAAAATGTTTCTTGCTGAATAATTTTGTCTGCTCCAACTAAGCTCCATTTTGAAATGGAAATTTTTCATTGTCACTAAATTGTTTCAATTCTTTTTGATTTAGTTACTAAATTGACTTATGGAATTAGGACACAGTACAACAACAGGCACAGGTTTGGTAGAAGTGTGGCTTTGAAGTATTTGCTGGAGGTCTGCTGTTGAAAACATAGTGACTGAAATAATAAAAATGTGGTTTCTCATCTTTCAAAAAATATTTGTCATTTTGAAGAAATTAACATAATATATAGTTACTTTTCTATAACATTTAAACTGTTCTAGCCCCTGTATAGAGTAAAAATACATTTCATAAATTAAGATCTCCTGGATACATACTAGAGTATGTATGCAAATGTATATTAGAGTATATATACAAGAACATACATATAGAAAAAAACTCAACTGTAGCGGGGAATCTGAAGCTATGCAAAAAAAAAAAAAAAAAAAAAAAAAAAAAAAAAAAAAAAAAAAAAAAAAAAAAAAAAAAAAAAAAAAAAAAAAAAAAAAAAAAAAACTACGCCGGAGTGCTGAGCCAGGCAGAGTTGGTTGTCTGGGGGGAAACGACTATAGAGCACCGCGCCAGAAGACAGAAGCAGCACGCGTGGAGAGGAAGGACCATGTGGCTGGGATGGCTCCTGCTTTCTGCAGCATGGATCTTCGGACTGCTCCTGCTTTCTGCGGCTCAGATCGTTGGAATGCTCCTGCTTCCTGCTGCTGGGATCGTTCCTGCTCTCTGCTTCTCCGTCCTTCTCCTACCTCTTCTCCTCCTCCCCTGGAACAATCCCTGTTATGTAAGTAACTTTTAAATAAAAAAACCTTAGTTAGCATATAGTTCTTGGTGGGTTAGTACCGGGATAATTGGCGTTCAACGTGGGGCTTACTCCATGGAATCCGGCTAGGTTCCTCAGCCTTGGTTTCGGGACTTGTTCCCAGCCACTCGAGGATCTGCGCTAGAAAACAAAGGCTGCACGAGGAATCCCTTCGGGCACCTTTACTGCCACTGCTGATCGCAATTGCGACATCTGCTGGCTGTAAGTCCTCATTACATCTGAGTAAGGTAATGTTTTTTTCTTTTTTTCAAAATGTCTGACCAAATAAGTACAGAATTTTACCCATTTTTTCACATTGGTTATAGAGGATTATTTTCAGGATTATGCATTTGGAGGCTATCTCAACCCAGGAGTTGTTTTGCTTTTTGGTGTGATAATATACTTTATACCTACCTATTGTAAAGGATCCCAGCATAGAGATGAACACATTCCCCATAGGGGGTATGAGGCTAAGATGTGTGACATGGATGAACATATTAAGGCAATTAAGAAGCTCATTGCCTCCATAGAGGAGAGGTCTACATTGATTAGAGAGAAATATAGAGCTTATATTGATGAAAGATTTAGGAAACTGGATCAGAAAGTACTAGAATGTGTAGATGTGGGGAATGAGAGAATTTTCCACTCTATAAAATTGTTGTAGAGATCATTTATAGAGGACTTTAAAACACTGGAAAAGACCATTACTGCTAGGTTACAAGATCATGAGGGTCGTATGGAGATTTTAGAAAAGGATTTTGAGGCAACATCTGCTCAAGACAACCCAGAGCCCCCTCTTAAAAGATGCTGCAATAGGGAAGGTACCCCACCTAGAGTGGTTACAATGAGGGGACTACCCCCTACTACTCCAACTCTATTCCCAGTTGTAGCAGAGACCAAAAAACCACAATCACGTGGAAGGGCTTCAGACAACATGGGATATACTTATGAACCTATCCACATGAAGGATGTAAAAACAATAAAGGAAGCCATAGTGATATATGGCATAAATCATCTTTTGTGAAGCAATACATAAATTCATGGTCAGCACAGTATCGGGTAATTCCTGATGACTAGAAGAATTTGGCAACCACAGTATTAAACGATAGTCAAAGCTTGCAGTGGAGGAATTGGTTTAGGGAAGAGGCTAAAGCCTTGGAATCTCGAGATCAAACTGGGAATGTTACCATCTCCAAGGACCAAATCCTTGGGGAAGGCCAGTTTGCTGATGTATCAATTCAGGCTACTTATGAGGACCATGCTCTGTTGCTGTACCGTACTGCTGCCTTACATGCTTGGGAAAGGGTTTTAGACCCAGGACAGAGAACTGAGTTAAATACTCAGATTAAACAAGGTCCAAAGGTGTCTTATACAGACTTTTTACAGAGGTTGACTCAGGCTGCAAATAGAGCAGTGTCAGATTCAGAAGTTCAGAAACAATTGATACTCTCTTTGGCCTTTGATAATGCTAATATGACATGTAAGAAATTGATCATGCCATTAAAGATCAAAGGTGCACCCATAGAAGAATAGATTCAACTTGCAATTAATGTTGAATATCTACACTCTGATGAAGAGAATTGGGTAGGACAAGCCATTGCTAATGTTAAGGTGAGAAATCAAAGCATTATTTGTTTCAATTGTGGTAAGCCAGGCCATAAAAAGAGGAATTGTAGGCAAGGCATATATGGGAATTATCCCAATCCCAGGAGTGACTTAAACAGAAGGCCACTACCTCCTGGACTATGTAAGATATGTAACAAAGGCAGACATTGGACAAATGAGTGTAGATCTGTAAGAGACATAGATGGCAAGCTTTAGCATCAGGAAACATAACTCGGGGCTTCCCACAGGAAGCCCCAAAGAATCAGACCTCCTAGCCAAAAAATGTTCAGTCATATCCAGTCACAGTGGAAGAGCAGTTTCCTCAGGATGAGTAACAAATCCCAAGCCTGAAACAGTAGACCGTGTAGCCATAGACAATAGATGGCCTTTACAAGAGAAGTTGATGGTATCCAATAAACCAATAAAATGTATATTTTGGCAGACCTCCATAAATGAGCAAAGACCAAAGTTGACAATAAGAATAGACAACATTTTTATGCAAGGCTTAGTCAACACGGGAGCCAATGTTTCGATCATAACTCCACAGGCGTGGCACACCAGGTGGCCTCTGACGGAGGTAGACGTTCAACTTTTAGGTATTGGGACATTGTCTCAGGTAAAACAGAGTGTGAAATGGCTCAAATGCATAGGACCAGAAGGACAGAGAGGAAGATTGAAGCCATACATGGTCAACATAGCAGTGAACTTATGGGGTCATGACCTACTACAACAATGGAACACTCAAATTAAGATCCCTCCAGGCTTAAATATCAACCAAAGAACCAATCATGGCCTTGAAAGCAATACCTCAAGAGGCTATGTAAAACAGCAGCCAATTATTCAGGTTTCACAACACAGTCTCAAAGCTGCAGGCACCCCAAAGACACTAACAGTCCTGCCTTTGAAATGGTTGACAGACAAACCTATTTGGGTCCAACAATGGCCTTTGACAGAGGTGAAATTGCTAGCCCTAGAACAATTGGTATAGGAACAGTTACAATCTCAGCATATTGAAGAATCAACCAGCCCATGGAATTCTCCCGTATTTGTGGTCAAGAAGAGAATGGTGACAGATTTAAGAGCAATTAATAAGGTGATCCAGCCCATGGGCACCTTACAGTCTGGTATACCTTTGCCTTCTTTGCTATCTAAAGGATGGCCTATTGTAGTTATTGATCTGAAGGACTGTTTTTTTTACCATACCTCTACAAGAATAAGATAAAGAGAAGTTTGCTTTCACTATACCTACTTTCAATAATGCCCACCCAGTAAAAAGGTACCAATGGAGGGTCCTTCCACAAGGGATGTTGAATAGCCCCACCCTATGCCAATATTTTGTCCAACAACCATTAGAAGTGATACACAAACAATTCTCATAATCTATCATTTACCATTATATGGATGATATATTGTTAGTGGACCCAGACATAAACACCTTAGAAAGACTGTTTGAAGAAGTGAAGAAGGTGTTGCCTGATTGGAGACTTCACATTGCCCCTGAAAAAATACAAAGAGGGGATTCTATCAATTATTTGGGATATAAAATAGGCTTGCAAACAATTAGACCTCAGAAGGTACAACTTAAGAGGAACAGATTAAGGACACTTAATGATTTTCAGAAACTATTAGGGGATATTGCCCACATACGAACAGTTATTGGTAATAAAAACTATGAACTGGTTCATTTGTTCAAATCTTTAGATGGAGATAAGGATCTGAATAGTCCCAGGGAATTCTCTGCTGAAGCTGAGAAAGAAATAGCATTGGTGGAAAAGAGATTACAAGAAGCACATGTTAACCATATAGATCCAGACCTTGACTGCATCCTGGTTATTTTGCCTTCTGAATATTCCCCTACAGGAGTCATAATGCAAAGAGAAAATATTACATTAGAATGGATATTTCTGCCACATAGACCAAATGAAAAGCTGAAAACATACACTGAAAAGATTTCAGATCTGATCTTCAAAGGAAAATTCAGGCTTCGACAATTGACTGGAAAGGATCCGGCAGAAATTGTTGTACCTTTGACCAATGAGGAAATTGATCGATTATGGGCAGACAATGAACCTTGGCAAAAGGCCTGTAGTGGTTTTCTGGGGGAGATTAATAATAAATATCCCCAAAGCAAAAGGATTCAGTTTATAAAGAAAACTAATTGAATTTTCTCTCATGTGGTACAGGATAAACCTATTTCTGGAGCTCCTACATTTTTTACTGATGCAAATAAAATGGGAAAGGCTGGTTATAAATCAGAAAACTTCAGTTAGGTGACACAGAGTCCTTATGATTCTGTTCAGAAGGCAGAAGTGTATGCCATTATTATGGTGTTATTGGAATTTACTGGACCTCTTAACCTGATAACTGACTCTCATTATGCAGAAGGAATTGTATTTCATATTGAAACTGCTGACTTTATTCCTGATGATACAGAATTAACCTTTTTGTTTGTACAGCTACAGGATATCATCAGAGATAGAACACATCCGATTTATATTACACATATCAGGACTCATTCAGGCCTTCCTGGCCCTTTAGGACAGGGTAATGATGAAATTGATTGGTTATTGATAGGGAATGTGGTAGAAGCCTCAGAATTTGACAAGAAGCATCATGTCAATAGCAAGGGATTACAGAAGAGTTTTCCCATCACTTGGCATCAAGCCAAGGAAATTTTGCAAAAGTGTGATAAGTGTTCCCTTACAATCAACCATCCTTACCCGCTGGGAGTAATCCTAAGGGTACAAGGAGCAATGAGATCTGGCAGATGGATGTGTTTCACTTCCCGGAATTTGGTAAGATGAAATATGTTCATCATACCATTGACACCTACTCAGGAATGCAGTGGGCTACCACCCTGAGTTCTGAAAATACTAATGCAGTACTCACTCATCTTCTGGAAGCCATGGCCACATTGGGAATTCCTGATCAAATTAAGACTGACAATGTCCAGCATATGTTTCCCAGAAAATGAAGCAGATTTTTGGATATTATGAGATAAAGCACCTTACTGGGATATCACACAATCCCACTGGACAAGCAGTTGTGGAAAGATCCCATCGCACCTTGAAAAAGATGCTTCATAAACAGAAAGGTGGTATGAAAAAACCTAGGGAGAGATTACATAATGCCTTGTTGACATTAAACTTTCTTAATGCTGATGAGAAAGGAACTTCAGCTGCAGAGAAGCACTGGGTAACAGAAAGGACTTCTGAGTTGAATCAATCTGTTTATTTCAAGGATGTACTAACTTCAAAATGGAAGCCAGGGCATGTGCTTCATTGGGGTAGGGGTTTTGCTTTTGTTTCCACAGGAAAAGAGAAAATATGGGTACCAACAAGATTGGTAAAGAACCGATTCGAAAAGGAGAACCCTCTGGAGTAGAAGGAGTAATGGCTCATCTACCGATAAGACAATTGGATATGTGGTAAGGAACATTTATTTAACTAAGGTGGGTCAGCGTCCCAATTTTGTTTTTACAGAAGAATGGATACAACCCTCTTCACAAAGCTAAAAGGATGCTGAATGCTCAGACTTCTGAAATGTTATAAGGACTACAGGGGATTACAAGGATGCCTGACACTGACAGGCACTAAGGATAATTTCTCTATTCCACAACTGTACATCTATATCTAATGATTATGTATTTATGTATATAAAGGAGGTCCTAGTTTGGTAACAAAAAAGGCTGGCTTTGGGGGTGGAGCAAGTGGCTTTCTCCCTCTCTAAACCCAAGCGTATTGGTAAATGAAACCTTAGAGACTCTGTCTCACATCAGAAAAGCCACCTGAGGTGAGACAGAAAATAGATGAAATATATAAGGACCAATATTATCTCACTTTTGTTTTAAATCTTAAATCTTACTTCTTTCTACATTTCCTACTCTCTTAATCTAAAAATCTTGTCTGCACACAATTCTTTCTGATGGTTCAATATCTTCAGTTAATAGTATTCATTGGATTCCTCACTATAAAAAACAATTTCTCCTACCAGTACTCTCCAAGGCATCCAGAAGGAAGATGGGGCCCCCACCAAAAAAAAAAGCAGAAAATGAAAGACTTTTGAGACAGAGAAAGAAGGAACCTGCTGTATGTCACTCAATGATCACCTTTGAGGTATAGACCAATCCGGACAAATGTAAGATAGTTTCATATCATATCTTTAACAAGAATTTCAGATGGACTCACTCAGTATGATGAGAATGGTTATAGACATTTGTGGAATGGTTATATATGTTTACAGTTACTACATTAGGACTTAACCATTGTTTAGTTTACAGGACCCCACAGAGATACCGTTGCCCACAGGCCAGCATGAAGCAACTTAATTAAAGAACTATGTCCCTTTCCTGATAAGTTGGTCATCCAAGGGAGGGTTATGGTCAATTATCATTTTGATATGATGGTTATAAGTTAATCTTGGGTAGAGGATAGAATGATATTATAGATGTAGGAATTTCAAAAAAAAGAGAGGGGGGGAGAAGGAAAAGGGAACAGATAGGAGATCATTATACTTGCAAACAACTATTAACCAAAGGATGTATGAAAAATGAATTGCCATGGTACAAATGTTTGTATATTGATACAAATGGGAAATCAATGTATATGTTTGATTGAGATAATATGTATATTGCTACAAAGCTGAATGTATAATTGCCTTAATTTGCACGTGTCTACCTCTGTTTAAAATATTTTGCACATTGATGTATATTAAGTACATTGCCATTTCCATGATGCAATTTCTACCTCTAATTATTTATGCTAGTCATAACATTTGTTGTAACATATACACAAGTTGTTGTATATAACTCTGTTTAGATATTTTGTATAATAATATATAGTTAGGATATTGTTGTCTTTTGATACGAAATGTGTATTTTGGTCAATATTCATAAGATTGTTATACTTGAAATTATTATGGAGGAGCTGTACACTCATTTTGGAATGCCTATTTTTACAATGTTAGCTTCACTTTCTTGGTTGATTGGGATTACAGATTATGGTCACTCAGATTTGCCACCTAATAGTCAGGATACTCATGCTTTTTGGAAACATGTTAGAATATACCAGGTAGATAGGTGTCTTCAACCACTTCATAGACCGAGAGAATATGGCATTCAAGATTTTGTTATCTCGAATTGGCCTTGAGAGACATGATAACTCCTGGCATCACTGTTCCTTTCTCAAGGTGGTGTTGAGCATCATAGACATCTTGCAAAGAGATTGTCTTATTTGGCGAACAATGGCTGAGGGGCAAAGAACGGCACTTGCCCTGACTGCGGTCAGCATGCTCACTATCTGAAATGGATGGCAGGATGAAGGATAGAGACTGCCGAAGCCTGTCTAGACAGGATAAGACAGTCCTACCAAAAAATACCCTGCTTCTATGGAGACTTGTCAGATATTATAGGCCCATGGCCACAAGGATGGATGCTCCCGTTGTACAGAGAAGTGGTGGATGACTGTCCAGGTAGTTAACTGTCGTTGTCTTCTCCTAAATTTTGGAAGTTACTTCATCATGCTTCCAACTTCAGGTATATGTTTTCCTTTTCAGGTCTTGATGGTGTTGAAGACTGGATAGTTGAGGTTGTTATTACTTCACATCTCAGCAAGGACACTCAGGTGCTAGAACTTTATTGTTCGAGATAAACAGCATTGAAGCAATCCCTGTGCATTTCCTCGTATCAACATTTTAGACATTAATTTGCACCTTGTATTTTTTGTTTGTTAGTGGTAGTGTGACCTCAATTATGTTAGTACCTTTCTCTTCCCCAGACACTGCCTTATGGTGATCTCTATAGTATGTAGTTTTATATTTAGTTTAGAACCCTCTTATTTAGACAGAAGTGAGAAATGTAGTGGGGAATCTGTAGCTATGCAAAAAAAAAAAAAAACTGCGCTGGTGTGCTGAGCTAGGCAGAGTCAGTCGTCTAGGGGGAAACGACGAAAGAATGCTGCACTGGAAGACGGAAACAGCATGTGTCGCTGGATGAGTGGCACGGAGAGGAAGGACCGTACAGCTGGGATGGCTCCTGCTTTCTGAGGCATGGATCGTCGGACTGCTCCTGCTTTCTGTGGCGCAGATCATTGGACTGCTCCTGCTTTCTGCTGCTCGAATCGTTCCTTCTCTTGGCTTCTCTGTCCTTCTCCTACCTCTTCTCCTCTTCCCCTGGAACAATCCCTGTTATGTAAGTAACTTTTAAATAAAAAAAAAACCTTAGTTAGCATATAGTTTTTGGTGGGTTAGTACTGCGATGCTCAACTGTATATATATATATATATATACATATATATATATGTATATATATATATAATCTAGAGTATGTATACAAGAACATTCATGTAGAAAACAATTAATCTCTATATGTGTATATATATATATATAAGACCATATATGTAGAAAACAATCTGTATGAATATATATTCTCAATCACATATGCAACATCATTTATGTAGAATACAATTTGTATATATATGTATGCTTTCTAGAACAAATTTAGAAGAACATACATGTTCTGTGCATGACAGTAGTATAGCTTGTTCTGTTTGTGGGGCTTCTGGTAGTGAGAACATTTTGTTTCTGGAGCATGAGCTGGCTTTTTGGAACCTATTCCCTATAGTGGGCAACCACAATCATTTTTAATACTTTGAGAAGATCTTGAATCTGCCTCAAATTAATATTTTATGTACTATGGACTCCCATGGGAGGCATGCCCCTTCTGAGGTGGGAGGGAGAATACATGGGAGGGAATGAGAGAATTAAGTGAGAAAACTGTGGTTACTATGTAAAATAAATTTTTAAGATTTACTTTGAAATTCAGACCCCTATCCAGAGAAGAATCAGAGACAGAGCAGACCCCTTGCTCAAAGCAGACAGGAGACACACAAGCCCTCTTGCTGCAACTGACTCGGAGCTGACTAATCATGAACCACAGAAGCCATGGGCAGATGCCAGTGCAAAAATACATATAGTAATATAAAGAACAACAAGGCAACACCAGAAGAAACTGGTGGTTCTACAACTACAAGACCTTGAATAGAGCAATGAAGAAAAAACAGAAGGAAACAACACCAAGAACACCTTAATGAAGATTATTGAAGCCTTCGAAGAAAAAAAATTCCCTTAAAGAAATAGAAGAAAAGACAAACAAAAAATTGGAAGAGATAAACAAATCCTTGAAAGAAAAACAAGAAAATGAAAAGAAGAAAATGAAAGAAACATTCCAGGATACAAAAACTGAAATAGAAGCAATAAAAAAGGTACAAACTGAGGCAAAGATGTAAATAGAAAAACTGAACAAAAGAACTAGAACTACAGATACAAGGATAGCCAACAGAATCCAAGAGATGGAAGACAGAATCTCTGGAGTGGAAGACTCATTAGCGGAAATAGATACATCAGTCAAAGAAAATACTAAAACCAAAAAAGTCATAGCACAAAATATTCAGGAAATCTGGGCCATCATGAAAAGACTTAACTTGTGAATAGTAGGAATAGAAGAAAGAGAAGAATATCTGTGTTCAAAGGCACAGATGATGTATTAAATAAAAATCATAGAAGAAAACTTTCCAAACTTAAAGAATCAAATGCCCATAAAGATACAAGAAGCTTACAGAACACCAAATAGATATGATCCCAAAAAAATTCTACTTGCCATATAATAATCAAGCCACAAAACATACAGAACAAAGAAAAAATTTTAAAAGCTGCAAAAGAAAAGGGCCAACTTACTTGTAAAGGCAGACCCATCATAATAACTCTTGACTATTCAATGGAAATGATGAAAGCAAGAAGGGCTTGGTCAGAAGTAATACAGACACTAAAAGAGCATGGCTGCCAACCTAGACTACTATACCCAGGAAAATTATCTGTTGTGCGCAACCTTGCCAACAAGGAAAGCACAACACCCAGGATCTTCTTTCAGCAGTTTATTAGGGACCTTTACAATTGTTCTCTCTTTGTTCTTCTCCCTCTTCCTTCTCCTCTGGGAAACCCCACCCACTGACTAGAAACTCTCAGGGCATCCAAACCCAATAAGCCCCATGGGCATAGCTCATAGGTCCACATATGCAACAGCAAACCACGCCCCAGAATCAAGCCAAATAAGGAGTTATTTATCAAAGGAGAGCACTCACCCATGGGGGGTGGAGGCTGGAAATCAGCACCATCTTTAAGGTACAGCAGCAGGCAGCTCTCTATAGCTCCCCCTTATTTGATAATTAAAAAATTGAAAAATCAAGCAAAAGCAGCGGGCAAGAGCAGAGGCCTAATCCCCATTGTGCAAGAGGACTTGTGCTATCCCTAATCCAGGTGTCATCCACTCAGACAGGGACAGACCTGTCCAGCACCCATTTTTATGAGGACAGGATAGTGGGTGCCAACCTGTATGCAATTAGGCATGCTTTTCATGAAGCCTTTCCTAGGCAAAACCATGTGCAGTGCTTAGCCTCACAACCCATGCCAAACATTACTCTTTCAAGGCAGCAAGCCAAACATGTGGGGGCTGTCCCCCCTCAATGGCAGTGAAGGCTTGAACAATCATGGCCATGCTCCTACGTTGTATGAACCTCATTTTGCAGATGCACCACAGGCAAATCAGAATTATCAGCACCATCAAGCCAGTCAGAGCACCCATTCCCGCTCATTCCTTCAGATGATTGAGGGCGGTGGACATCCATCTTGTCAGTCCTTCAGCAACTCCAGGGTCCACTCGAGTTGAATTCACAGCAACTATTGCAACTCTCAACTTCTCCATGGTCGCTTCGAATTCACCTGACCAATTTTCTATAAAATAACTTGACAAAACTTTAGACAAATTTGCAGCATAGGAAAATTTTTTCATAGTAAACAGAAGTCACACATAGGGCCTGATACTTCCATTCGCATCCCAGCTGAGCCATCTGCCAGAGGACATCAATCTTCTCTTGCACCAGTTCAATCCTTTGGTGGACCAACATCAGCCCGCCTTTAAGCTGGGCAGAAATGCCTCTTTGAATGTTTAAGGCATGGGCTACATTGGCAGACAAATTATTAAGTGTTTGAGCCATCTGGACAGTGTGACTCATAGCAATGGTGGCCGTGGTGGCCCCAATTGCAGCTAGGGAAATGGCTGTAACAACAGCTACAGTAATACCAAAATCTCTCTTGGCCCTAAACATACTCATGGCATTAGGGCTTTGTACCGGGACAGGTATCCATTCCAGGGCCAATCCTCGCCCTCAAAGTCAGCATCATACTTGTCATTTCGGACCTTCCTGGTTAGCCATTCTGGTACCCACACTGGATCTTGCCGGTCCTGAGGAAAGACACAAATAGAACCTCTCGCCCATGTAAGCACTGGATCAGGACCATGCCAGTGGCCCATGAAAATATCCTTCCATTTCACCATGCCTCTGTGGCTAGGGGTGAGAATCAGATGTCTATCTGCCACAGAGTGGCCATCAACTCTGGTTTTGATTTTGGTATTACTGTAGCTGTTGTTACAGCCATTTCCCTAGCTGCAATTGGGGCCACCACGGCCACCATTGCTATGAGTCCAAATTTTAAAAATTAAGGGGAAACAGTGCTATAGATAGTCTTTCTTTGAGGGTGCTGCCGTGGCCTATTCCCCCTTTTAGTTTTTGTAAGCATTCCTTCGACATGCGATGAGCACGTTCCACTACACCTTGTCCTTGTGGATTGTAAGGAAATTGTACATCCATTTGTCCGAAGAATGCAGTAAACTGCGTTCCAGTAGAAGCAAGGTCATTGTCAGTTTTTACTTGCAGGGGCTTTCCCCAAGCTTCCCAGGCCTCTAGGCAGTGCACAATGACATTGCGTCCTTTCTCTCTTGACATGGCAGTGGCATGCAAAATACCAGAGCACGTATCTACAGAAACATGTGCATACTTTAAACAGCCAAATTCAGAAATGTGAGTAACATCCATTTGCTATGCTTTTAATGGCAGAATCCCTCTGGAATTAACACCTAGGGAAAGTGGGTGGTGTTGCACTACACATTGAGCACAATCCAAAACTATTTGTCGTGCCTTAGCTCTGGATATCTGAAACTTTTGTTGTAAGATCTTAGCATTCACATGACATAGCTGGTGAAATTCTTGAGCTTTGACTACAGGAGAGGTAAAGAATACCCAGTCTGGTCTAGTGCACATATCCACCTTGGCATTGCCTTCACCAAGTGGACCGATGTGCTGAGGAAAAAAAATCTCTCCTTTCATTGCAAAATCAAGTCTTGCAAGTGGTTAAATAGAACAGCGACTGTACTGGATGATTTGATTGGTCCTGCCACTTCAAGCACCTTTAAAGCATTAACCACATAGACTGAATCAGATATCAAGTTAAAGGCAAAATGGCATTCTTTAAACACCTCACATACTATTTGAAGTTCTACTACCTGAGGAGTACCAGGAGTAAATTGATGCTGAACTGGTTTTTGCCTTGCACCATATAGGCACCTACTCCTGTTTTCGAGCCATCAGTGAATACATTGACAGCTCCCGCCACTGGCTCTGTGGCGGTGACATTGGGAAAAATTATGGGGTGCTCCTTAAAAAATGTCATAACAGGATGTTGTGGGTAATGATTATCTATTTTTCCAGCAAAGGTACAGTGAAGAATTGCCCAATCATCAACAACAGCACACAAGGTGTTAACTTGTGCTGCTGTGTATGGCATAATTATTACGGCTGGTGCATGCCCAAAATACTGAATGGATTGCTGGATGCCATTCTGAGCTAAATCAGCTACTTCTGTAGGGTAAAGTTCTATACTTTTACTAGGCGATACCTTTGGGTGTATCCACAACAGTGGACCTGATTGCCATAGTACCCCTGTGGGTTGTCTGAATGTGAGTAAAAGGCATAGGGCAAAATCTTTTCCTTCCTCTATCCTATTTAGGCATGCATCCTGCAACCTCTGTTCAACTACCTGCAGTGCATTTCTGGCTTCCACTGTCATCACTCGCGTGGAGTCTAAAGCCAACTCTCCTTTCAGAATGTCATAAAGGGGTTTCAATTCACAATTTGCAATCCTAAGATATCCTCTAATCCAATTAATATCTCCCAGCAGCTCTTCCTCCGAGTCTGTAGACTCAGGAGTTTCTATATCAACAAGGTTGGGGTACAACTCTCCCCCTCCACTCTGTCCTTCTTCACTGCCTGCCCCCTCTCATCTCTCCTCCCAACATCTCCAAGGCGGCCTGTTATCAGCTTCAGGTGGCCTTGGCAAATGGAACCACACCTGCCTAGAACCAATCCACAGGTTTTGATCTTCCGTGGAGACAAAAGCAGAAAGTCTTTTCCCAAGTAACATAGTCTTATAAACAGATTTCAAAGTCAGGATATCTTTAAAGTATATGCATTTGTTTAACTTAGCAGCCTTATTAATCAGTTGTCTCTCTGCAGTTAGCTCATTAAAAGTTAAAAATTACAAGAAAATGTAATAACCAAAATCCAGACTCTCTGTTTATCTGCCATCTTTATGTGGCTTTTTTTAAATCTTTATTTCCTTCCCCATTTAGAGGTTTTGAGAGTCTAAATCTGTTTTATTGAGAATCCTAAATCATTTTTCATGTCAAAGAGCTTTTAAAATGTTGCTATCACTTTAAATGCTGACTCCGCCCCTCTTGGCTGCTTTTCAATATGGTGTAGGACCCCACAAATCTCTCCCACTGCTAGCAAGCAGAGCAGACTCAGAAAAACCTTAATGAAGCAGCTCCTTAAGAGCCAAAAAAATTGTATGTGAGGTTGAAGACCCTATCCTTGTATAACCTTTAATTCCTACCTTAAAAATCTTCTCAGAGCCCTTACCAAACAGCCCCAGCTTTGCTAATGCTTTTACTTTCACTTTGAGCTCAAGTTTGCAACTGCTGTTGCTTTCACTTTAAGCCTAAGTTTGCAACTACTGTTATTTTCATTTTAAGCTCAAGGTTGTTGTGTGTCCATGGCTACAAGAGGTTACACCCACTCATCAGTGAGCTCCCTCTTCTCTGCCTTATCTACAGGTCAGAGCTACCCGCTTTGATTGTGGATCCCAATTTACCTGGGACTTACCGGTCGATTCCCTGACTGCAGAAAGTTTTGATGCCTGAAGCTTGCAGGAGTTGCTCCCCGTAAGGGCCACCATTTGTCGAGTGCACCTTGCCAGCAAGGAAAGCACAACACCCAGGATCTTCTTTCAGCAGTTTATTCGGGACCTTTACAATTATTCTCTCTTTGTTCTTCTCCCTCCTCATTCTCCTCCGGGAAACCCCACCCACTGACTAGAAACTCTCAGGGCATCTAATCCCAATAAGCCACGTGGGCACAACTCACAGGTCCACATACGCAACTGCAAACCATGCCCCAGGTTCAAGCCAAATAAGGAGTTGTTTATCAAAGGAGAGCATTCACCCATGGGGGGTGGAGGCTGGAAATCAGCACCATCTTTAGGGTGCAGCAGCAGGCAGCTCTCTACAATTATCAATAACCATAGAAGGAGAAAAGATATTTCATGTCAAAGCCATACTGAAATAATAGCTATCTACCTATCAGGTCCTCCAAGAGCATTAGAGGAAAACTCCAACTTAAGGATCCCAGATACACCCATGAAACCACAAACATTCAATAATCCCACAGAAGAAAAGCTCAGAGAAAGGAAATGTATATAAGCTACTACCAAAAATAGTTGGAAATAACAATCAGTGGTCACTAATATCCATTAATATCAATGGACTCAACTCTCCTATAAAACAACACACACTAACAAGATGGATACAAAAACAGAAGCCATCATTCTGCTGCATACAAGAATCAGACCTTAACCACAATGACAGACACAGGCTCAGAGTAAAGGGTTGGGAAAAGATTTTTCCAATCAAATGGCCCTAAGTAACAAGCTGGTGTTGCCATCCTATTATCTAACAAAGTAGACTTTAAACTAAAATCAATTAAAAGGGACCAAGATGGATATTACTTATTCATCACAGGAAAAATTGTCTTATTGACTATGTCCTTTGGCTCATAGAAGCTTTTCAGTTTCAGGAGTTCCCATTTATTGTTGTTATTAGTGTCTGTGTTACTGTTTTTATATTTAGGAAGTGGTAACAAGGATATTTCTCACTTTTATATCAAGTACAGTGTAACTGAGTTTATGTTGAGATCTTTGACCTACTTGGACTTGAGTTTTGTGCAGAGTGACAGATATGGATCTATTCACATTCTTCTACATACTACCATTCAGTTATGCCAACATTATTTCTTGAAGATACTGTCTTTTTTCCATTGTATATTATTGCTTCCTTTGTCAATAATCAGGTGTTCATAGGTATGTGGATTTAGGTTAGGGTTTTCAGTTTGATTGCATTAATTCACAAGTCTATTTTTATGTCAGTACCAGGCTGTTTTTATTACTGTAGCTCTATAGTACAGGTTAAAGTCAGAGATGGTGATGACTCCTGAAGTTCTAGTATTGAACAGGAATTTTTTGATAATACTGCTTACTATTCCATATGAAGTTGAGTATTACTCCTTCAAGGTCTGTGAAAATTATATTAGGTTTTTGATGGGGATTGCTCTGAATCTGTAGATTGCATTTGGTAAGATTGCCATTTTTACTATGCTGATTTTATCTATTCAGAAACATGGGAGATCTTTCCATTTTCTGAAATCCTCTTCAGTTTCTTGCTTCAACGACTTACATTTCTTTTCATATAGGTCTATCACTTTTTTGGTTGCCTCCAATAAATAAATGGTTAGGGAGAGGATGTCTGCCTTTGGAGTACATAGAATTTGTTTTTAAAGGAACACAGTAATGTTTCCATAGAAATGTTTTCCTTGTTTGGATTGATGACATAACATTAAACAATATATAACTTTACAGAATTTAAAGCATATAAATAGAATATTTTCTGCTGTCTTATTTATTTTTAAAAATTCTCTGACGTGTTAGCAAAACCTCACTAAAAATAGAACAATATTATCTTAGATGTATTTTTATCAGTGTTTAAAATTAAATATTATAGTTACTATTAATTTTTCTAGCACTACATTGCCAAACAGTGCAAATCTAGAATGAATTAAATCAACAACCAAAGCCATTTATTAAAAACATATGAATTATTTTAGGTACATAATATACTACAGACATAAATATCAAAGAATAATAAATTTACTCTCCTGTATTTGAACTTGAAAATTAAAAATTATTTAAAACTTCAGGATAAATCTGCTGATAATAATCCATTTCACTGAAACCAGTCTATAAAATAAACCTACTTTTAAATTTAATTTAAGATTAATATTATCTTAATTTAAAATATAATTAGATTATTTTCTCTATTCCATTGACCTACTAGTTCTCATGCTTTCTTAGCATTCCATATCAAAATAATGTTCTCTTTCTTCAGTTTACCTATAGTACACTTTTATGGCTGACCACTTGGGATTGGAAAACAAATTAGGAAAATAACTCTTGGGGAAGACTATTTTTCTCTCTTAGCAGTTACTAATTACTTATAATACTCTTCCTAGAAGTGGTATCTTGTGATATATCCTCCATTATGTTATCATGTCCACTTGTATTGGTTTTGTTAGGTCTTGTGGAGGCAAATAGTATTAAACTTTGAAGGGTTAATCTTCCTTGTCATATCTAGAACTTTACTCCTTTTTAAAAATTCTCATTATTTAGAGACATTCCCAGTCTTGAATAAATATTTCTTAGTGCCAAAGAGAAATATTGCTTTTATAAATAGCATTTGTAAACTGAAAGCTGTACCTTAGAGTTTTTTTTATCTTGAAAAAGCTCTTTATTATTATAATAAAGTCCATATATTCTTTATGCAATGTTCTTTTCTCTTTGCACTGACTTCTCTGGCTTGGAGGAATTTGTGGGGACCACTGCATATATTTGGAACAATTTATTGAGTACATGCCATAAGGCAAGAGTCAAATAAATCAAACAGAAAGCCATTCTTTTTTCTTCAATTCTTGAGCTGCTAGTCATTAGTCCTCAAATGACTAAAATCCTCTGATATGCTATGCAAAGATGACCTTTTATATGTTTTTCTGCACATACTTTTTCAGTACAAATGACAGTTCTCATAAATACACTTTTGTGTACTGGGGGGAGCATAGTATTGAGATGTGTTGATTTGTGCAGATGTATAACATTAAGCTTCTCATTGATTGACAAACTAAAAGTAGCTCTGAAATCTACAAGAATCCCTTCCATATTGTGTTGTTGTAGTTCTCATTCCCAAATAATAGAGTAAAATCACTTCATAATGTCTATCTCTGATAAATATTCTAATTGAACATTTCCTTTAAATTTTTCTTTACTCATGATTCATTGAAATTTATAGAGTATCTTCAAAACATTCTGTAGTAACAAGTTATACTGGATTCTCTGATCAAGACTTATCCATCAATACTTATACAACTAGAAATTCAGTAAAGGCAAGTAATTGGGTAAAAGTTTTCTACTTGCTTTTGGTAATTGCAACTTCACTCCTGAGGATATGAACTTCCAGCTGTCATGTGGATGTGATTAATTGGATACCTTCCCAGCCATTAAGGAAGCCCCACTATGTTTCTATGTTTCCTGGCAAAAACAGAAGTTAGCTCTACACAACATCTTGGCAAAGATTGCTGGCACACAATAGAAAAACACACACAAATTGGCAAGAAAAAAATACCTTGTGTACTAAACCATTTTCAAAAACAGCAGGTGCAAAGCCAAATTTACCTTACCAAGTCCTTTAATATGCACAGACTTACGTACAAAAATTTAAGTACTTGTCTAACTTAATATTATTTTGGATCTTTTAAAACACATTTTGTTTTCATGTTCTGAAAGAGAAAAAATCCTTTTTAGAACTGGTATGCCTAATATTTCTTTCTATAAGTATGCATATTTATAAGAATATACTTAACATGTCTATGTAAAAATTTATCATGTATTTATACATTTACAAAGCTACACATATTTCTTTTAGCTCTATAAATATTATGCTAATTTTATGTGTCATGTTAACTAGGTCATAGAATTCTCAGATACTGAATCAAGCAGAGCAAGAAGAAATTTCTGGTTCTTGACTGGTTTAGTACTTGATTGGTTTAGTTGAAGGATTGTTTTTTTTTTTCCTACCTTAAGGCTCAGCATGAGTCACTGACACTTCATGGGAGATGTGACTATTAGTTGTCCGACCACAATGTATATCACCAGCCCTGTTCATCTGCAGAAATTCAAATATTGACTAGGCTTATGCCTTAGACTTAAAAAGCTATACAGCATACTGACTATATGCTTTCATATACCTCACCTTCAAAATAATATGTCAGTTCCTTTGTCATCAAGTTTTATAGAACACGTCTGCATTTGTTACAATATTTATAGAATCTTAATTCACATTTTTGTACTTTTATAAAATATATTTTTCACACACTTTTCTAATACTTAATAAGGAACTAATATTGACAATATGGTGGTTCCTCAAAAAACTGGACTCCATCTACCTTAGTACCCAGCAATACCACTCCTGGTCATATACACAAAATATGTTCTATTCTACCACAATGACACTTGCTCAGCCACGCTTGTAGCAGAATTATTCACAATATCCAGAATCTATAAACAACCCAGGTGTCCATAACTAAAGAATAAAGAAAATGTAAATTTAAGCAATGTAGTTTACTCATCTGTTAAAAAAATAACATCATAAAATTTTCAGGTGGGTGGATGAAACTAGAAAAATTTATCCTGCCTATGGTAACTCACATCTAGAAATACTAACATAGTATATGCTCACTTCTGCATGGAAATAAGAATAATTATGCTATAATCAACCCCAGAGAGAATAAGTATCAAGAAAGCTTAAACAGTGGATGTGAATGGATCTCCCTTGGAAGGGAAATTAAATCTTGCTGGGGGACTGGGCAGGGATAAGGATGTGAACAAGAATCAGGTGGTGGGTTGGGGAGGGAGAGTACTGGGAGAGATATATGAAATTGGGGACAATTTCAAGAGTGATGAGGATTCCTAGTGCATTGGAAAATCCCTGGTCTATGAAGATGACCCTACTGAAGACTCTAATAATGGGGAATATGGAGCCTGAACTGGTCATCTCCTGAAATCAGACAAGTCCCATGCAAGTCTGAGACATAAACCTAGCCACAAAGCCTTCCACCTAGAAGTTGTCTTGCCTGCAAGGTGTGCTGAGGTAATGGTGGTGCAGAACTTGTGGGAGTAGTAGACCAATGATTGGTCCAACTTGAGTCTGATGCCATGACCAGGAACCCATGCCTAACACTGCCTGGATAGCCAGAAGCCAGAGGCTGGATTACCTAGAGAAGTAACATAGAAGCAAACATAACTGGTTCTATGTTAACAATAGGTATAAACATAAACAATCTTTAATGATTTTTTTCAAGTTTTTTTATTTAAATGTATTTTTTTTTATCATTTTACATACCAACCAGTTCCACCCTTTCTCCCATTCACCCTTTAGCTTCCCACCTCTGCACCCCTCATCTACTCCTCAAAGAGAGTAAGGTCTCCCATAGGGGATCAACAAAGTCTGGCATATCAAGTTGATGCAGGACTAAGCCCTTCTTCCCTATATCAAGGCTGAGCAAGATATCCATCTATAGGGAATAGGCTCCAAAAAGCCAGTTTATGCACTAGGGAAAAATCCAACTGCCAGAGTTCTCACAAACTGCCCAAGCCATACCACTGTCTTCCACATGCAGAAGGCCTAGCTTGATCCCATGCATGTTCCTCAGCTGTAAGTCCAGAGTCAGTGAGCTCCCAGTAGCTTGGGTCAACTGCCTCTGTGAATTTCCTCATCATGATCTTGATCCTGTTGCTCATATAATCCCTCCTGCCTCTCTTTTATTAAACTGGGACCTTGGCCCAGTGCTTAGCGGGGGATCTCTCCATCTGCTTTCATCAGTTGTTAGATGAAAATTCTGTGATGACAATTAGGGTAGTTATCAATTTGATTACAGGGGAAGGCCAGTGTAGGTACTCTCTTTACCATTACTCAGAGTATTAGCTGAGATCATCCTTGTGGAATCCTGGGAATTTTCCTTGCACCAGATTTCTCCCTAATCCCCAAATGGCTTCTGTTGGACCCTTCTGAGGCCATGGGGTAGAGGCCCAGTGTAACTTCCTAAGCCTTCCTAGAATTTGGTGACCTGTCTCTGGACATAAACTCCACATGTAAGTGATTCAGCATAGCCTGACCTAAGAAGGCCTCTGCCTTGCTTCTGATTTCTAGACTCCTTAAAATCATTTTACTTATTTTAAATAGAATAATAACAATTACTACTACTACTACTATTATGCTTGTTAAGTGAGTATGAGTGCAGGTATGCATATGCTACAATGACACACATATAGAGGTCAGAGAGTAACTTTGTGGAACTGATTCCTCCTTTTATGTCCTATCCTAATAGGTTTGATATGCTATCTCATGGTGTTTCAGATTCGTGCAATTATTAGTGATATTAAACAACTTTTCAAACAATTTGGGAGCATTTTTATGTGTTGTTCAATGAAACTCATTCAAATTATTTTCCTAATTTTTATATCAGGTTATTATTTGCTGTTATGTGTGTGAGTTGCATGTGTACTTTGTATATTGATACATAGAGACAAAGTTTGAAAATATTTTTTCTCAATTCATAATTTGACTGTTCATTTGTTGATAGCTTGAACTGTTATTTAGTCTCTTTTATTTTAGTATTTCTGCTTAAATTTTACTTGTTTTTTCTATACTTGAGTGTTATATATTTCTTTAAAAAATAACCCCTCATTGATAGGAAAGTATTTTATTTTGGTTGTTAGATATCTTGACAGAGAAAGCCTGCCAGACTCTTTCTCTCTGTCAGATAGGGTGGAGGGAGATCTGGACCAGCCGGCCTCTTCCTGGGGTTGGAGCAGAATGTTGAGTGTCGAAGACCCAGCACCCCTTGGTCACTGGGGGAAAACACAGGCTGAGTGAGAAGCCTTGTTGAAGTAAGAACTCGCTTTATTGCATCAGTCTGGGTTTTATGTAGGGTTGTGAGAAGGGAGTGGAGTCTTGGGATGGGGTAGGTAGTATGGAGAAATTGGCCAATGGTATTTTATCATCTTTTGTAATTCTTAATGATATTCTGCTATACTCGAAACAGTCAAAGCACAGAGCCTAGTATACTCATAATCAGAGAGACTCCTGATGATGCGTAACAACTGATAGGAACCAATACAGAGACCAATGGTCAAATACTAGGTAGAACTCACAGAATTTCATGGAAGAGGGGGAGGAAGGATTATAGAAACCAGAGAGTTCAATGACAGCACAAGAACATGGCCCACAGATTCAACTAACCTGGGCTCATAGGGGTTTCCAGAGACTGAACTAACAACCGGGAACCTTCATGGGACTGACCCAGACTCTCTGCACACATGTTACAGTGTTTATATCAGTCTTCTTGTAGGACTCCTCACAGTGGGAGCAGAGACTGTCTTTGACTCTTTTGCCTACTTTTGGACCACTCTTCTCACACTGGGATACCTCACTGCACCTTGGTATGAGGAGACATGTGCCTATTCTCATAGTTATGCAAAGTTCTGTGCCTGCTCTTTGACATCTAGACACTACTGACAAAATAATTGACAAAAGAGTATTGCACATGTGAATTCTAATGAATGAGATATTGTTTATTTGATATTTTCAGTTTAGGGGGAACACATGCTGTTTTGATAAATCACAAGACTCTTATTCTATCCCATGAGAGTAGCTTTGTCAAGCCATTTTCTATTCATCCTCACTGTTTTTATTCTGTTTACAAATGTTTTCCAGAAAAAAATTACCTCATTCACTGTAGGTGTTCATATAGGTTATGCTACCATGTGGTATGTGTGGGAAGTACTGATTTATAGTTTATTATAAAATAAGTTATTCAGATATTAAAGACATTCATATTTTAGAAATCTACATTCTTCAGTATTTTTCCTCTTTTATTGTCTGGTAAATTCTGAGAATAATGTAGATGGAATTTTCTTGCATATCTTAAAATAAATTATTTAATATAGAAATCTCAAAATATTGTTAATTTATTTCTCATTTATCCATTGTGATACTAGTTAGCAAATGTGGGTTTTTTTTTTTGCTTGATTGATATTGTTTGTATTTTCTTCATAAATATTCTCTCAAATAGATGTCTAACAATTTCATAGAATAGTTTTGTCTTTCAAGTATCCTCTTTTACCCTTTTTTACATCCTCACTTAATTCCAGGATGTTCATCACACATGCTACTCATTTTTGGCTCAAACCAAACACTGCCCGAAGTTTTTCTTTCAGCTTTTTGTTGTCTATACAATTAATATCAACCAACTCACTACAAAGTGATTATTCTTTAATTTAAATTTTTTTAACATTTCTTCTTTTTTCTGAATTCTTATTTCTAGTTTACAATAACTTTAAATTTTTTTAATTTATTCTGAAGGGTTTTAAAGTTTGTGTATGAGTACTTCATTTATATCATCCCCCCTTTCTCTCATAACTGCAACTTTTCCAGTACTCCCTCTCTAATCTCTTCCAAATTCATGACAAGCAATACCTTTTATGTTTTTATTGTTTTCTTGTTATGTCTTTTTTACATACAATCTTCATCACAATGTGATTCTGTACTGATTTTACAATTAAGGATACTTACAAACCCTTTGAGCTAGAATTTGTAATATCAGTATGGAAGCAAGATTAGTTTTAAAGCCCAAAGTCAAAGCCACTGTAGTTTAATTATCCCAGCTAATTACCATTACAGAACAATTTGTCAGGGACAAGTTATCTCTACCTGCATGCACAAACATTTATCAAATGGAACCAGAAATTCCAAACATTAAATTATTATAAATTGTGAGCAACTATTATACAATGTTAGCACACAATAGAAACTGAAACATCATTCTATTTTTGTAAAGTTATAGGGATGTAGAGGGGAGAGGAGAAGGGTTTAGAGATGAGGGGAGAAGTCTGACTTGGGGGAGGGACTAAGAGGTGGGCAAGAGGAAGATATCCTGACAGAGTAAGCCATCATGGAATTTGGACGAAACCTGGTGCTAGCGAAGTCCAAAGGAACCCACAAAGAGGTCCAAGCTAAGTCTCTGACAATGCTGAAGAAGTTGCCTGAAGTAATCTTCCCCTGTAGTCAGATTGGTGACTAACCCTAATTGTCATCATAGAACCTATATCCAGTGACAGAAGCAGATGCAGACACCCATAGCCCAGCATTTGACTGAATGCCTGAACTTCAGTTGAAGAGAAGGAGGAACAACTAGAGGAGGAAAGGGAAGGTCAAGAGCACAATGGAAATAACCACAAGGTCAGCAAACCCCAAATAATGAGAGTTCAGACTCTGGAAGGACAGCTGGAGAGCCTGCATAAGTCCAAACGAGGTACTATGAACAAAGGTGATGGTTGCTCTAATCAAGCTGTTGATTGGCCCCCTGACTATGGGACCAGGATATATCCTGGTTATATAAAGTGGCTTTTTGGAGCCTACTTCTTATACTGAGATGCTTTGTTTAGCCTTAATACAAGGAAGAACATTTAGGTCCTGCCTAACCTGATATGTTAGCCTGTGTTGATTGCACAAAGGAGGCCTTACCCTTTTGAGAAGTGGATCGAGGGTAGGGCTGAGGAGGTGAGAGAGGTGGAGGGGAGAGCAGAAGGAAAGGGAGAGGGAAGAATGAAGGGTATGTTAAGGGAATTATGTTAATTTTTAAATATATTTTAAAATATCTATACACCAGAAAGAGTATAAACTAAAGACACAATGATAGAATAATGTTGTCTTGGCCCTCCACTGAGACTTTTGATAAGTCTGAAGAAACTGTCATAGTAAGCAGATCTGTATTTATATAAATTTAAATGCAAAAGTAAAAAACATAAAATTTTTGTTTGCCATTTAATGATACTTTTTTCTGTCTTCTTTTTGTTGAATATTGTAATAACATAGGAAGAATAAAATTACAGAAAACAAACACAATAGGATCAGTATGAGACTGAAGCCAGCCTGATTTCTACAGTGAAATCCCTTCAGTCAGAGACTATAAAGATAGATCCTGACTCACTAAAAACAATGAGAATAATTAGTAATAAATTATCTAAAGTGATTTATTATGCTTTCAGTGTTGCCAAGAGAATTACATTCCTTGTATCTCTAACCCCAGTGTTAATTGTTTCTCAACCAAATTGGTGTAAGTCTTTCTATTTCTCTTTGAGCAAACTCATTGTCTAAGGACCTGGCAATGGCCTTCTTGGAAGCATTTTCTATGTAAAACAATCCAAACCTTATATCTCCTAACTTTGCTTCTAGACTTAGAACTATACTAAAATCTTAACAGGCTCCAAAGAATACATAGTTTATCCAGGTAAGTTATGTTTCCTCAACATGACCTCAGTTTCCTAATATTTTTGAGCAGAAATCAAAAGAATCAATGTTAAGTAAGTATTTGAGTTACTAATAGAAGAAATATAATAGTAATTCAGATCATGTTATTAACATGACTACACTAAGGAATATTATATATTTAGAGTGTAATTCAGTGAGTTATAAAAGTATTTTTGACCACTTGCTTGAAATATAGGTCAAAATATATCCTACCACTAGAAAATGAGAAAAGGCATTTAAAGGTTGATGTGTAACCTATTATAAGTGGGACAAATTTTAAAAACTCCTGTATTAATACAACCCGAGAATGTGCTTTCTTTCTTATTAATCTAACAAAGCTTAGAGTAAAGGCAGTATTTCCAGTGGCATTTCTACAGGATTTGCATATAATTGCTGAGTGTCTTAGGTTTCTATTGCCGTGAAAAGTTGTTATGATCACAGAAATTATTATGAAGGGAAACATTTAACTGAGGTGGCAGATTAAAGTTTCTGAAGTTCAGTTCATTATCATCATGGCACAGAGCATGGCAGCAGGGAGTATGTTGCATTTAGGCAGATATGGTGCTATAGAATTCTATATCTTATCCAAAGGCATCAGGAAGTGAAATGTCTCACTGAGTGTGGCTTGAGTATATATGAGATCTCAAGGCCTATGTCCAAAATGACATGCTTCCTTCAACTAGGCCACACCTGCTCCTACAAAGCCACACCTCACAATAATGTCACTTCTTTTGGGGACTCTATTCTTCCAAACCATAGCAATGAATATGCCCAAAATTGTCCATCCTTACTGTTTTAACATTGCACAATATGTACCACAAACTCAAGCAAAGCATTCTACATAGAAAAAAAATGTCATTATATACAAGAGCTGAAGGCTAGGACATAGCTAAATAACACAGTGCCTCACTTCTGCATTGATGGCCTCTGGCAGGTATGGGTTAGAAAAGACTTGTTTTCTTTAAGGGTCTGGCCACAGGGAGCTTAATTATGCTCGAATAAGTAAATGAGCAGCATGAATGGGAATTTTTGTAAATGGGGAGATCATAAGAGTGAGTATGAATCTGAGAGGACTGATAACTGAGTTTGATAGGGTGCATGTTGTAAAATCACCAAATAATAAATATTTAAATAAAAAAATGTAAATGCTATCTTCTTGAAGTATGATCTAAGATTGAATATACTCAACAACAATGTCAGGTTCTTTGGTGAAAGATGAGAAACACAATAATGTTTTACAGTTCTGTCCATTTCTCATTTCATTTATAGTCTTTTCATTAACATTTACAAATTGAGGTATTTTCATACATGTATGTAATATTTTGTATATATTTATATCCATTATCTTGTTTTTCCACCCATTTCAGCAAATTTCCTTCTATCTGATTATTTTACTTTTTATTGCTTTTATTGTTGATATCATATTTTTAAAATTTGAAGATTATATGCATAGGAATTCCATAAGGATAAAAAAACAGAAACCAATGCATACATAAGTAATTTGTAAAGCTAAAAAGCAAAACAAAACAAAAAACAAAGAATAAAAGAAATTCCCTAAGAAACATACAATGAGTCAAGAACTTCCAGAAACACAATTGATTTCATTTGGTTGGCCATGTACCGCTGGGCTGGGACCTGTCATTGTGTGTTTCCTATCTCCTATGACACTTCCCTGGAGAAGAGAACTAATTTTTCATTTGCGAATGGTTATCAATTGGAGATAGCTTCTGCGTTAATATGTGTGTTTCTTGTATGTTCTTTGGCTCCTCTGTTCTTTTTGTTTTGTCCTATTCTGATTTAATTTTGTTTTAACTTATTCTATTTCATCATTATTTTTTAGATGGCTGTTTGTTCATAAGAATAGAAGAAATGGCTAGGATCTCTGAGAAAATGGGGGAGAAGAAATATTAAACATATTTATTGTACGAAATAAAATCTATTTTACGTAAAGTTAAAAGATGTTACATAATCTCTCCCTTCTCTTTTCTTCTACATTCTACTTCATATTTTTATTTTGTTTTATTATTCACTTGGATGTGTATAGGATCATGAATGAGGGGTTGTTTATTGGAGCCTTACGTCCTTTACCTCACTGAAGAAAATATTGTTCACTCTCCTATTAATCTTAACTACGTACAGATCATGCCCTCTCCATAACAGAGAACCAATGCCTCCAATTTTGTACTTATCCCATGGAAGTAATCACAGCACTGTGAATTCAGGAGTCCAACAACTCTGTAATGGCTAGTAGATTGTTCCCACTCTTCTTCAGTGTCCTCCAATTCTATGCTTTCTGAACCTCATTTTTCCATTTCCCAGATTCTTAAAGAGGTGATTCAGGTATCCTAGCAATGGCCCAGCATTCTAGCAATCATTTCCTCTCCGTACTTAGAACAGTTGAGTCTATGCTCAGCAGGGCACAAAGAAGCTTTTCTGTCCAAAGCCGACAGTAGGTTTTGTCTGTTTATCTTCCCTCATCCTTCATTGGATCCTAGAATTTCATTTCATTCTTAAAAGTGAATGAAATTGTTCTGTGTGTGTGTGTTGCATTTTTCTTATCATTTATCCAAGATCCAGGCTGACACCATTTTCTAGATTATGTGAACAGTATACTATAAAGATAAATCTAGAAGTATCTCTCTTGTATATTGACCTAATATATTTTAGACATATGTCCAAGTGGTAATGTTAATTCATGTGGCTTTCCATTATCTCTGTGGAAAAACTTCAAGCTAATTTTCACAGTGGCTATACCATTTTATATTCCCACTTATCAGCAGTGAAGAGGGTTTATCTTTCTCCATATCCTAGCCAAGATTTCTTGCCCTTCATACATTTGTGCACTTAAGGCCAGTTCCAAAATATAGCTGTTGTGAATACTAACAAAATATATTTACTTATATGCCCATTTCTATAATAAACTGACTTTGACTCTTTAGGGTATCTCCTCAGGAAAGGTATTGCTGCATCAAATTGAAGTTCTACATTTTGTTTTTCAAGCAACCACCATGCTGATTTCCACAGTGACTAAATTAAGTTACATAGCCACTAGCTGTGAATAGGGGTAATTTCTCTACACACCACTAGCAGCATTTGGATTTGCTTGTTTTATTCATGATAGCCATTCTGACCAGAATGGGATAAAATATCAATACATTTTTGCTTATATAGTCCTGATTGCTAAAAAGCTGAACATTTTTCCATGTGTATGCTTACCATTTGTTTTTTCCTAATTTGGATAGTGTTTATTCTTTTACATTTACTTTTTAGTGATTAGATTGTTTTTCTATTTTTTTGTATATATTGTACTGAAGCTACTAACAGTCCACAGATTTATGCCCTAGTTAGAAAAGTTTTTTACTGTTCTTTTTGCTGTTGTTTATTCAAGACAGGGTTTCTCTGTGTAACAGCTTGTGCGTTGTATACCAGGCTAACCTTGAACTCATAGAGATCCACCTGCCTCTGCCTCCAGACTGCTGGGTTTATAGGCATACACTACCACTGCCCAGCTTGATTTTTTTTATCATTTTTAGGATATCCTTTTCCTCTGATACTTATTTACTTTGTTGTGAAGTCTTTTCTAATTTAGCAATAAAATTTAAAATTATAAAAAATACATAGGCTTTAATACTTTCGCATCTCCTAAAGCATAAAACAACACTGTAGTGTAAGACATAGAATATATTAATTAACAGCTTAAATAAATCATAGAATAATGAAAGTCTTTTATATAGGTCGTTAAAGGTGATATATGATTTAAGAAAGATACAAGTTTAGGGAGCTAGTTTTATTTATTAGTTGCACTGGGAATTTGCAAGTTCCTTACTGAAGTGCATAATCAACTGATTCATTATTTTGCAAATACTGACATGGAATTCATGTGTCCTCACTGTTCCAGACACTAGAAGCATCTTAGAAAATAATTAATAATGTTTGTACAGAAAAAACAACCACTTGAAAATTAGGATATCATTTTTCTGATGGCTAAAGATATTGAACACTTTTTCAAGAGCGAGTGACTGGGAGGGGCAAGAGTAGGAATGGAGTTTGAACATGGGGATACATGGATAAAAAATGAGACTTTATTCATAAGAAGAAAGAAATAAAAGTAGGAGATATTTCTTATCAAAAAAGCTTTCTTTCTCATAAAAGTTTGTCAAGACCTTTTGCAAGAACATTTTTTTTCTGCTTCCTTTTTTTTTCTTCTTTATTTTGTATTTATCAAAAAAAAACACAGTAAAAAGAATTTAAAATGTGGAAGAGTTAACAATAACTATACAGAGGATAAGAATGATAAGCATGGCTTATCAAGGGAAGAAATACAAATAAGATTGCTACACCTATATTTTCTTTGTGTTCATCTTTCCCTCTGAATTTTTTTTTCCATCCCTG
>PVIH01009219.1:46440-84421 GCA_004025045.1 Sigmodon hispidus | reverse complement strand
AGGCACATTCACACTCCAAAGGTATTAGCTCAACTATGTTCATAGCAGCATTATTTGTAATAGCAAGAACCTGGAAACAACCTAGATGTCCCTCAACTGAAGAATGGATTAACAAACTGTGGTACATCTACACAATGGAATACTACTCAGCAGTAAGAAAAAATGATATCCTAAAACTCACAGGCAAATGGATGGATTTGGAGAATATCCTCCTGAGCGAAGTATCACAAACTCAGAGAGATAAGCAGGGGATGTACTCACTCACTAGTGGTCTCTAAACAAACAAACAAGAAAAAAAGCCAAACATGCCCAAGCGGCAAACCACAACCACTGAACAGCTTGGGATCAGAAACACCCTGGACTGACCCTTCAGACCCCACTCCAACTATAGGAACACCTGACTCACTCTTGAGGGAGGGGGGACAAAACTGGATTTGGCCAGGAGTGAAGACTGATCCAAGCATTATTGGGTCAGTGGGACCATAGGACTGTCTGCTGCCTGCCAAGGGAGGGGATGGGGAGTTGCAGAGAAGAAAAATGACCAGATGTGGTGGGAGGGGGAAGAGACCTTGAATAAGGATATACAGGGATGGAAAAAAAAAATTCAGGGGGAAAGCTGAACACAAAGAAAATATATGTGTAGCAATCTTATTTGCATTTCCACCCTTGATAAGCCATGCTTATGATTCTTATCCTCTGTATAGTTATTGTTAACTCTTCCAAAAAAATAAAGAAATATACAAATTTCCCTCTCCCTCCCTTCCCTTTCTCCCCTCTCTCTTTCTTCCTTCCCTTGCTCCTTCATTTCTCTCTCTGTGTCTCTCTCTCTCTCTCAACAAATGAACAGCAACATAAAGCGGACAGGACTCCTGGAAAGCCCGACATGATATTACGACAGTATAACCACATCTTTATTCTCCTGTGGAATCTGATCCTGTGGGGATAGAGAGGCCAAGTTTTCCTTTGAGAAGCTGGTGATTTGTTGTTATGTCAAGATGTACTGCACGTCTGTTCCTTTCTCATTGAACTAAAACACTGAATTCCTTATTAATTCTACTGTTAGTCATAGATAGTTCTTTATATGCATGTTCATTTCTGCAAACTTAAAAAAAACAAATGACTAGTTTGATGCTTGTTTTGATATTTCTTAAATATTTTTCTATATCCTTCTACATAAGTGTGTGCTGACTTTAGCAATAGTCTTATCAGCAAAGTCTGGAGGAAAAGCAAAGACAATGAGAATGGTCTATAATGCTTGAGGGCTGTAATCTATGGAATTCCACTGACCAACAATTAAAAAAGAGGTAACTCATACCTGATAATGGGAGTTTTATTCGATAACTTATATTGTCTGGGGAGTAATTGTTTTCAATTATATGTTAACTGTATTTTAATTCTGTTTCACTGCCCTATTATCCTCCAACCAATCGGAACCTTCCTGTTCCACAAGCATTTGTTGTTTTGTTTTTTATTCTAGCAATTCTGAAATTCAAAGAATTAAATTTCCTTTCCTTGATGACTAAATTAGAATATCAAGAAAACTCATTTCTTGGTCTTTGTATTTCTTTCTATGAGAACTCCCTGTTTAATGCCATATGTATATTTTTAATTGAGTTATGTTCTTGGTATTTAGTTTTAGAATATTTTATATATTCTAGACACCAGCCCTCTGTCAGATATACATAGCTGTTGCACATTTTTCCACTTGGCAGGCTGCCTCTTAACTCAATTGATAATGCCCTTTGCTATACAAGAGCTTTTTAGTTTCATGAGCTCTCATTTGTCAGTTGTTTGTCTTTA
Source organism: Sigmodon hispidus (assembly GCA_004025045.1). Lineage (NCBI taxonomy): Eukaryota > Metazoa > Chordata > Mammalia > Rodentia > Cricetidae > Sigmodon > Sigmodon hispidus. The sequence continues at coordinate 82,621 of PVIH01009219.1, read as the reverse complement.
TGGCCATGTGGGTCCTTTCCAGAAAGTTCTTTCCCATACAAATTAATTTACCATGCTTTGTGTATATTTCACTTACCTTCCTTCAGTCCCAACTTTTCTTTAGAAGAGATTTTAAATTCAACTCTTCGTTAAATTTGTTTTCAGTAATTCATATGCCCCTTTTGCCTCTTCATGTCTCAAATTCTGAAAATTATTTACAACATGATTGTCAAATCTTGTGTTTTTATTTACATTTTCAGTGTCTCCAAATTTAATCTTACACATTGCAATATTTTTATGTTTGTTTTGTTTATATACCAAACAGGTAATCCTTCAATCTACTCCCTACAAGCAATTTAGGAGCTCTCTTTCTAAACAGTATTCTCATTACATCTAAAGATATTCTGTTTAAACATTTCCTTTTCCTTGACATTTCTGTTCTTCTTAGCTCTGCTTCTAATATCATCTTACACTTACATGTCTTTTACACTTGTTCATATCACTCTGAAGGACTCACCAACAGCAAGCAGACTGCTTACCAGCTGCTACCTCTTCCAGGATACAGCTTTGCCACAATTGATTAATGGGCTCCAAATGATAAATGAACCTTACTGAATTTTCTCCATCTCATCTGATGGTTGCCACTCTACCTTTGCTCTTATTGCCTTACTTTGAATAATTTGTTTACTCTTTTTTTTGTTTTCTTATATCATATACCGTATCTTATAATAATAGCTCTTATACAATGTCACTTTAATTATATCCATTGAAATTTATATTTTCACCATTATGTGTCCTCCTCATCTATGAGTCTCTTTTTTTTAATCTCCCTCAGTGTCCATTGCTCAGTGTGAAGAGAAATCTTATTAAATAAATGAATAAAGTAAGTAAGGTATACAGTCATACAGTGTACAGAAAAGTTATGGTTATATGAATTTGTCTTGATGAGAAGCACATCCTGAATATCACAGGAAATGCCTTAGAAACTAGAAATCCTCAAATACTGGAAGCCTACAATTTGCAATGTCTGCTGCCAGATGACAGTGATATATTTGAGATTCCATAGTCAAACATATTATAGAGTGTTAAGAAGTGAAAAATTTAAATTATTTGCTTTGAGTTGATAAATTTATATGATTCCAAATTTTTATTCAAATTTCAAGATGTACTATATAAAATCTTGGATGAGAAACTTGAAAAGTCTTTGCCAACTGGCATGACATCCTTCATATACATATGTTTAGATGAACATATGTATATATGTATATAAAGTATATTTGTTTTATTCTAGAGACTGGAATCATTTAAACACCATTTTTCTAAACACAATTTTTTTTCTTATAGAACATTCTTATTATCCCATTTTAAAATGCCACAAAATTTTTAACTTACATATTTTTAATTGCTGGATAAAATTTTGTATATGCCAATTGCTTACAACCAGTTATTTTAGCAGTGGGTGTTTATCTCTTCTGTGGAACCAGATTATGACTTTTTGTGTAGTGTGTACTTTTCTACATGTGAGTGGAAGGCTGTTTATTTCACCAACATATTTCTATTTCAGAAGAACACTTTTTACTTGTTTTGCTCTTTATTTTTAAATTCTTAAGCAAATGAGAATGACCATTCTCACAACACAGATAAAGCTAAGAAGTCAGTACTATGATCAAACAGCAGAAAATGAAGACTGTAATCAGAATTTATAATGTAAATGTTGAACAATATTCCTCATAAAAGACTTGTATCAACTTCTTTCAGAACATAGGAAATATGTGGTTTAAAAATAATTGAAATTATTGACTTTAAATATTTAAATATAGTCTATATATTATATAAACTAAAAATGTGGACTTAACAAAAATGGCCTGTAGTTTCTGGTTCATTTTTTTTTCTTTTAGAGTTCTGGGACAGAACTCCGTGTAGTAGTCACATTTGGAAGGCAAAGACAATAGGCTTAAAGTTCAAGGCTATTCTGGAATACCTTGTATAAAAATAAAGCAATGAATTTAGGTTTAATTTTGCTATCTAAAAACTCACTAGTTTTTTCAGATTTTTCAATTTATTGAAACAAATTTATAATGTATGGCTTTATGATTTTCTGGAATTTCATTCGTATCTGTTACATTGTTTGTCTTTCAATTTCTAGTTTTATTGAAGTAGGTCTTCCCTTTTTTTGTTTAATTTGGTGAAGAATTTGCCAATCATGTTTTATTCTTAAAAAATAAATAAATTAATTAAAAAATAAAGCAATGTAAATATTATAAAACAAAAGATCTCGGAGAGGATGCATTATCTTGTTGATGCAACTTTATGACAAAGATATTTGTAGGGCAAAGAACTGTGCTGTCTTTTTTTAGGAGCCATGCAAAATATCAACATTCTCATACACAGAGAGGCCCATCTGCTCAGCAAAGGAATCCAGGAGAGTGGTGATTCTTTCACCTGTACAACTCTTTCTTCTCAAATTCCACTTTAGACTAGGTGACCCTCTTTCCGTGTGATGTCCATGGGCTTTTAGCATTTTCTGTCAACACCTTTGCTACATGTTTCTTGCTAGAATGCATTAACATTTCTAATGTAGAACTATTTCTAGTTACTTATCATTACCTGATAATTCAGAATCTCATGAGACAATTTCTGCTTTATGATCACTGCCTCCATAATCAGCTGAGACCTGAAGTGATCATGGCATGATGGGTGTGTCTTATTCTTTCATTTACTTTTCAACAAAATTGATTGTTAAGAATGTTGTGAAACTGCTCCACAGTGAGGTTGGAACAAGATGAGGTACCATTCCCTCACCATGGTGTTCAACAACAAATGTTTTCCAAGTTTACTACCACCAACAGTGTTTGTTGACTGTGAGGGAGACACACCACAGTGTGAATCTAAAATTCAGGAATCCAAGGTTCTTTTAGGACAGAAAATAAATTCCCCAACAACTATGCCTTTAAGCAGCAAAAGTTCATCATACATGAGGCTAATATTTTATTAGCCCCTGCCCTTCTAGTTGAGATTGGATATTTTCAACAAAAGAACATCATAGATATTACTTCCTAGAATTATGCAGAAAAATTGCCTGTATCAATATTTTATAAGCATGTATGCCATAAAATTACTGAACTAGTAATCACAAATACATATATATTGATAGGGTTAATTAAATATTTTTGTTTTAAAATTGGAATTACAAGGTTTGCCTCTCTAGGCTTCCTGTCAAAAAGTTTCATGAGTTGTAGATTAGTAATACCAAAGACCGTAATGCCAGCTGGGCATGGTGGCCCAGAACTATAATTCAAGGACTGAGATACTGATTGAGTCCCAAAAGTTTGAGGTCTACTTGAGTCACATAATAAAAGTTGGATTTTAAAATATAAACTTTGATAATAATAATAATAATGGAATAGTTAATCAAGTGAATAAGGCAAGTTTTGGTAAAGTTTTTATGTTTCTCAGATCACATGGGTCTTTTAGCCCCAGAGTTTCCTTAATTAAATGAATTTCTAATTCACTATAGAATAATTTCTCCAATCATCTAGTCATTCCTAGTTCATAACTATTATTTTATGATCTATCTGTCTGTCTATCTGTCTGTCTGTGCTTCTTAACCCAAGACAGTTGTAATCATGAGACTATATCAATTTAGGATTCTACAGCATGTTTCATAGACTTAGCCTTATATCTTACAGTTCTGTACCCTGGAGGTCCAAGATCAAGTGGTTATGCATTAATAACTGGCTAGTTTTGTGTGTCAACTTGATACAAGATGGAGTTATCAGAGAAGAAGAAGTGCTGGGATATATTTTATATTCAATAAAATCAGCCTGGAATATCAGAGAACAGATTCACCTACAGTCAAGCCAGCAGAGTCAGAGAATGTTAACTCAAGACTTTAATCCCAGCATGGGAAAGGCAGAGTATTGACCTATGCCTTTAATCCCATAACTGCAGAGACAGAAATCTTTCTATGTTTCTGTGAGCTCAAGGCCTAACCATCAAACAGTTTGATCTTAACCCTAGAATTATGACACAGAGTTCAACCCAGAAGTAAAACAACTGGGCAAAGAAGGTATTTAAAGCAGGCATAAGAAGACAGAGAGTATTCTGTAGAAGTGATGAGTTAGGCTGAAGACTCTTGAAGATAGATTTTCCCTGAGAAGTTGGCTGGGTGAGAACTGACTGTGGTCTGTTTCCTCTCTCTGGTATCCCAACTTTTCCCCAGTATCTAGCTCTAAGTTTTCATTAATGCCATCTAGAGTTCATGTTTTAAAGAAGCTTCAGTTGAAATGCCTCCATGAAACCCAGCTACAAGGCATTTTTCTAAGTAGTGATTGATGAGGAAGGGCTCAAATTATTCTTGGTGGTGCCATCTCTGAGTTCTATAAGAAAGTAGGCTGAACAAGCCATGGGAAGCAAGCCACTAAGCAGCTCCCCTCCATGGCCTCTTCATCAGATCCTGTCTCTAGATTCCAGCCCTGCTTGAGTTCCTATTATGACTTCTTCCAATGACAAACTATGATCTGGAAATATAAGTCAATAAACCCCTTCCTCCACAGCAACTAGATTTTTGGTCATGGTATTTTGTAGCAGCAATGGAAACCCTGGCTAAGACAAACATACTATTTGTATATTTTTTTCATTGGTTTGTTTATATTTTCTGTACTGATTTGTCATTAAGGAGAGAGAGAGAGAGAGAGAGAGAGAGAGAGAGAGAGAGAGAGAGAGAGAGAGAGAGAGAGAGAGAGAGAGAGAGAGAGAGAGAGAGAGAGATAGAGAGAGAGAGAGAAAGTGTAATTTGGACCCCAGCTCTATGGCCTATCACCTCCCCAATGCCTTCTCCTATCATTTCCATTCCATAAGTGATATTCAGTATTTGAACTTATAGGAGCATGCACACTTAGTCCACATCTCTACAAACAGCAACCACTGGATAATTTCCTGGGAAAGGTTCCCTTCAGCTCGTTTATTCCACTGATTCTACCTGCTTGCCTCTCTTTCCTCTCTGTCTTATTAGTCATATGGATCTTTTGTTCTGCTTGTCAGGAAACAGTGCTTCTCAGTCTCCTCTCACACTGTTACAGCTCTCACTACTTGTCTCCTATGGAGTGTACTATGTCCTTTCACTAAAATATTATTTTCCTTCGTGCCTTCACGCAAGACTTTTATTTTATTGCCTTTTTCCATGTCCTGTCTATGTTGCTGATTTATTTTCCTAAAATGCAAAACATATCACTCTTTGCTTTAAATCTTCTCTACTAACATGTGTAAATAATATCATTTTTTGTGGTAAAGTACATGTAACACATAGACCTATTACCTTATTCACTTTCGATATATTGTTTATTAGCATTAAGTTTTTTCATTTTGTGTAATTCCACCTCCATAACTCTTCCCATTATAAAACTTAAATTCTGTCCTCAATAAACAATTATATCTCTCCCTTCTTATGCTACTGACAAAGCACATTGGACTTCCTGTCCCTGTGAATCTGAGTATTCAAGGCATCTCAACTTGCAGAGATTTTTAACATCAAGCTTTCACTGAATAGCTGTTGTAGTAAGTTTTTTTTTGTTTGTTTGTTTTGGGTTTAGTAAGTTTGTAATTTGGAGTTTGTAACCTGGCATGTGTGGTGGCTGTGGTTAGGAACTTGGTCTGTGTGCCCGCGGCTTTTGTCTCTTAAAAGAAATGAATTATATGTTTATATATTTTAACACTGTTTGGCCCATGTCTTATGTCTATTATTAGCTAACTCTTTTTTTTAAATTAACTTATTTTTATTAATTTTTTTACCACGTGGCTCAGCCCGTGGCTGGCCGGTACCTCTTTGAGTAACTCCACCCTTTCTTATTTGTCTGGCTGTCTCTGATTTTTTACCCACTTCTACAGTGCCCTGCATGCGTCCAAACAGTTATTTATTTACATCGTACAGAGAACATTCCACCACAAATAGCTTATTTTACTCATATCATGTCTCAGAAATCATTGATGATGTAATGTGAACATGTTTTCTTCAGAGTTTGGGTGTTGCCACGTGATAGTGTTAAGAAGTTGGCCATTTAATTAATGGTTAGACTTAGAGGGCTGGTCTCTTGTGAGTGGGATTATTTTCCCCACTGAACTGTTTTGTAAGGAGATTTTGGGCCCCCTTCACCCTTCTGTCTTTCACCATCAAGGACCAGCATTTTCTGCCTTAGAGGACACATCAATCAAGTTCCATCTTACCATCAACAAGCAGACACTCCCCACCAAGATGGCTCTCATGTACATGTACCAGCTTCCAGAACCTTGACAAGTGTATTTGTCTTCATTATACTCTTCGTTGACTTATGTCTAGTGTTGACATCTTGTGTTTGTATGTGTACATGTGCACATGTGAGGCTAGATGAACACACTGATGTCCTGTTCTTTTACACTCTGTCTTCTTTATTTGAGGCAATATCTCTCAATGAGCCTGGAGCTCATCTGTGCAGGTGGACTGGCTGGTGATCAAGCTCTGGACTTTGTCCTCCTGCTCTCTGTCTCTGCTTTTCCCAGCACTGGGGCCATAGATTACTATGATTAGTTTGATTATAGTTGGAATTCTGTAGGGAGGCACTGGAAGTGGAACTCTGGTCCTCATACTTGCCCAAGAAGTGTTCTTCTATACTGGATAATGCCCCAAGCCTTTATCCTGTTTATTATTCCTTTAACCAGTTGTAATATAGTGGTGCAGATGTGCATGAGCATGTACTGCCTTTTGCTTCCTCTGTAACTGGACACATGTTGCTTTTATATTTTGGCCACTGAATAATGCTATTGATATGAATGTACAAATGCAAGTTCAGGTCTTCAGTTTTCTTTCTTTTAAGTACATAACTCTGAAATGGAGCTTCTGATTTCTTTAAGAATGCTACACTCTGATAGTTGACTAGGTTTCAGATAACAGGCATGATCTCTTCTTGAGAGGGACTTAAGTCCAGTCAGAAAACTCTTGTTTACCTCCTAAATCTACAGGCACTAATACATGCCAAAAGTAGGAGAAATAGTCATTATGCAGATTGAGCAGATTACATATAGGAATATATATGTACACACATATAAATATATGTGTGTAATAATAATTACCAAAAAAGTGGTTATGAATTTGAAATAGAGAAATAGCCCATACCAGTGGACAGTTGCCAAACCTTGGAGGACTTAGTTACTTTTCCAGATGGTTCCTAGGTGGCTGTTCTTGATTCAGTGAGCTCCCCAAAGCTCCAACCAGCCATCACTGTGAGAATTTTCCTCATTGTACCTATCCCTTTGCTCATATAGAGTCTCCTCCTCAGCTATCAGCTGGAACAGGGACTCAGCACAGTGCTCAGTCATGTATCACTCTATCTACTTCTATTCATTGTTGAATGTAAGTTCTGTGGTGGCACTTAGGATGGTTATTCATTTGATTATGGGGAAAGTTCTGTTTAGGCAAAACGTTTGCTATTCTTTGGAGACCTAGGCAGAGACATCCTGTGAGTTCTTGGAGGTTTCCCTAATATCTGGTCTTTTTACAACCTCATAATTGCTTCCTCTATTAAGATTTCTATCCCTTTCTATTTCTCTGCCTCCTTGTTGTTTCTCTCACTTAATCATCTCCTTCTCTCAGGATTTTTTTTCACCTCTTCTTGGTTGCAACCTCTTATGCTCCCAATTAACTAAGGAGATCTCTATTCCTAGGGGATTCCCTGGATGCATCTCTTAAGTTCTTTCAGATCCCAAGCTGTTCAGTAGTTGTGGTTTGCAGCTTAGATGATCTTTGCTTTTATTTTTATTTTTTTTAAAAAATAAAAAAATTACATAATAATACAAAGAACAACATGGTAACTCCAGAAGAGAATGGCAATCTTACAAATACAAGACCTGAACTGAGCAATGAAGAGGAAACAGAAGGAAGCAACACCAAAAATTCTTTTTTGATGATCTTCAAAGCTCTCAAAGAAGATATGAAAAATAGCCTTAAAAAACAGAAGAAAATACAAACAAAATATTGGAAGAGATGAACAAATCTATTAAAGAAACATGCCAGGAACTAAAAGCTGAAATGGAACCAATAAAAAAGGCACAAAATGAGGCAAAGATGGAAATAGAAAATCTGAAGAAAAAAGCTGGAACCACAGATACAAGGATAATAAAAAGAGTTTAAGAGATGGAAGATAGAATCTCTGAAGTGAAACACTCAGTAGCTCAAATAGATATATCAGTCAAAGAAAATAGTAAAACTAAAAAAGCCATAACTCAAAATGTTCAGGAAATCTGGGACACCATGAAAAGACATAATTTGAGAATAATAGGAATAGAAGAAGGAGAATACCAGCTCAAAGGCACAGATAATGCTTTCAATAAAATCATAGAAGAAAACTTCCCAGCCAGAAGAAGGAAATGCCTATAAAGGTACAAGAAGCTTACAGAACACCAAATAGATATGATCCTAAAAAAAAGTCAGTGCACCACATTATAATCAAGCCACAAAACATACAGAACAAAGAAAAAATTTTAAGAGCTGCAAAAGAAAAGGGCCAACTCACATATAAGGGCAGAACCATCAGAATAATGCCTGACTATTCAATGGAAATGATGAAAGCTAGAAGGGCTTGGTCAGAAGTTATACAGACACTAAAACAGCATGGCTGCCAAACTAGAATACTATACCCTGCAAAATTATCAATCACCATAGATGGAGTAAACAAGATATTTCAGGAAAAAGTCAGACTGAAAGAATATCTATCTACCAATCCAGCACTACAGAGAGTATTAGAAGGAAAACTCCAACCTAAGGAACCCAGATACACTCACGAAATCACGAACAATAAATAATTTCACAGAAGAATACCCTATAGAAAGGAAATACAAACAAGTTACCACCAAAAATGGCAAGAAATATGAATCAATGGTCACTAATTTCCCTTAATATCAATGGTCTCAACTCTCCTATAAAACGTCACACACTAACAAGATGGATACAACAACAGAAGCCATCCTTCTGTTGCCTACAAGAAACACACTTCAACTGCAAAGACAGACACAGGCTTAGAATAATGGGTTGGGAAAAGATTTTCCAGTCAGTCGGTCCTAAGAAACAAGCAGGGGTTGCAATCCTAATATCTAACAAAGTAGACTGTAAGCTAAAAGCAACTAAAAGGGACCAAGATGGTCACTACTTATTCATCACTGGAAAAATTGGTCAAGAGGAGATATCAATCTTCAATATTTATGCCCGTAAATAAGGGCTCATACTTATGTAAAAGAAACACTGCTAAAGCTTGAATCCAACATCAATTCTTACACCCTAATAGTGGGCGACTTCAATACCCCACTTTCAACCCTGGATAGATCAACCAGACAGAGTCTCAACAGAGAAATAAGGAGTCCAAAAGAGGGTATGATGCAACGGGATTCAATAGATATCTACAGAAGCTTCTACCCAAAGGCAAAGGAATATACATATTTCTCAGCTCCTCATGGAACTTTCTCCAAAATTGACCACATAATTGGTCATAAAGCAAATATTAACAGATACAAAAAAATGGAAATAATCCCTTGTAAGATATCGGACCACCAGGGCCTAAAGTTAGAGTTAAACAACATCAAAGCCCAAAGAAAGCCTACAAACTCATAGAAACTAAACATCACTCAGCTGAACCATCTCTGGGTCAAGGAAGAAATTAAGAAAGAAATCTAAGTCTTTCTAGAATTCAATGAAAATGAATCTACAACATATCCAAACTTGTGGGACACAATTAAAGCAGTCTTAAGAGGAAAATTCATAGCGCTAGATGCCTATATGAAAAATCTAGAGAAATCCCACACTAGAGACCTAACAGCTCAGCTGAAAGCCTTAGAACAATTAGAAGCAAACTCACCTAGAAGGAGTAGATGGCAGGAAATAATCAAACTTAGAGCTGAAATCAATACAATTGAAACAAAAAGAACAATACAAAGAATCAATGAATCTAAGAGTTGGTTCTTTGAGAAAGTTAAAGAGATAGATAAGTCCTTAGTCAAACTAATCAAAACACAGAGAGAGAATGTGTTCAAATCAACAAAATCAGAAACAAAAAGGGGGTCATAACAACAGACCCCCAGAAAATCCAGAGAATTATCAGATCATATTTTGAAAATCTGTATTCCACAAAAATGGAAAATCTAGAAGAAATGGACAGCTTTCTGGACAGGTGCCATCTACCAAAATTAAATGAAGATCAGACTAATTACCTAAACAGGCCTATAACCCTTAAGGAAATTGAAGCTGTCATTAAAAACCTCCCCAAAAATAAAAGCCCTGGTTCAGATGCTTTTAGTGCCGAATTCTACCAGACATTGAAAGAAGAATTACTACCGTTACTCCTCAAACTATTTCACAGAGTAGAAACTGAAGGAATATTGCCAAATACCTTTCATGAGGCCACAATCACCCTAATACCCAAGCCACTCAAAGACACAACAAAGAAGGAGAATTACAGACCAATTTCCCTCATGAATATTGATGCGAAAATTCTCAACGAAATTTTGGCAAACTGTATACAACATTGTATAAAAGACATCATCCACCACGACCAAGTAGGCTTCATCCCAGAAATGCAGGCCTGGTTTAACAAACGAAAAACTGTTAATGTTATCAATCATATAAACAAACTAAAGGAACAAAACCACATGATCATATCCTTGGATGCAGAAAAAGCCTTTGACAAAATCCAACACTCCTTTATGATTAAAGCCCTGGAGAGATCAGGAATACAGGGAGAATACCTAAATATAATAAAGGCGATTTATAAGAAGCTGACAGTCAGTATCAAACTTAATGGAGAAAAACTCAAAGCAATCCCACTAAAGTCAGGAACTAGACAAGGATGTCCTCTCTCCCCTTATCTATTCAATATAGTTCTTGAAGTTTTAGCTAAAGCAATAAGGTAACGAAAAGAGATTAAGGGGATACAAATTGGGAAAGAAGAAGTGAAGCTATCTCTATTTGCAGATGATATGATTGTATACATAAGCATTCCACAAAATTCTTCCAAGGAACTGCTACAGCTGATAAACACTTTTAGCAATGTAGCAGGATACAAGATTCACTCAAAGAAATCAGTAGCTCTTCTATACACTAAAGATAGCAGAGCTGAAAAAGAAATAAGGGAAACATTACCCTTCATAATAGCTGCAAATAGTATTAAGTACCTTGGAATAACATAACTAAAGAAGTAACAGACCTATTTGACAAAAATTTTAAATCACTGAAGAAAAATTTGAAGAAAATGTCAGAAAATGGAAAGCTCTTCCATGTTCCTGGATTGGTAGCATCAACATATTAAAAATGGCAATTCTACCAAAGGCAATCTACAGATTCAGTGCACTGCCCATCAAAATTCCAACACAATATTTTTTGGACCTTGAAAGAACAATACTGAATTTCATTTGGAATAACAGGAAAGCCAGGATTGCCAAAACAATTTTACTCAACAAAAGAACCTCAGGACATATCACAATCCCTGACTTAAAGTTATACTGTAGAGCTACAGTAATAAAAACAGCCTGGTACTGGCATAAAAACAGACTTGTGGACCAATGGAATAGAATTGAGGATCCAGACATTAACCCAGAAACCTATGAACACCTGATCTTTGACAAAGAGGCCCAAAACATTCAATGGAAAACAGATAGTATATGTAACAAATGGTGTTGGCATAGCTGGATGGAAGTTTGTAGAAAATTGCAAATAGATCCGAGCCTGTCACCCTGCACAAAACTCAAATCCAAGTGGATCAAAGGCCTCAACTTAAACCCAGCCACTTGAGCTTGATAGAAAAGAAAGTGGGAAATATTCTTCTACGAACTGGCACAGGCGACCACTTCCTGAATATAACACCAGTGGCACAGACACTAAGACCAACAATCAATAAGTGGCATCTCCTGAAGCTAGGAAGGTTCTGCAAAGCCAAGGACACTGTCAATAGGTCAAAACGACAGCCTACAGAATGGGAAAAGATTTTCACCAACCCTATAAGTGATAGAGGACTGATCTCAAAGATATATAAAGAGCTCAAGAATCTAAAGCTCAAAAGCTTAAATAACTCAATCAAAAAATGGGGTACATATCTAAAAAGGGAATTCTCAGCAGAGGAACGACGAATGGCTGAAAGGCACCTGAAAAAGTGCTCTTCATCTTTACCCATCAGAGAAATGCAAATCAAAACAACTTTGAGATACCACCTAACACCTGTTAGATAGGCTAAGATAAAAGACACAGATGACAGCCTATGTTGGAGAGGATGCAGAGCAAGGGGAACACTCCTCCATTGTTGGTGGGAGTGTAAGCTTGTTCAGCCACTTTGGAATGCAATATGGCGGTTTCTCAGAAAACTGAGAATCAATCTCCCCAAGGACCTAACAATACCACTTCTGAATGTATACCCTAAAGAGGCACATTCACACTCCAAAGGTATTAGCTCAACTATGTTCATAGCAGCATTATTTGTAATAGCAAGAACCTGGAAACAACCTAGATGCTCCTCAACTGAAGAATGGATTAACAAACTGTGGTAAATCTACACAATGGAATACTACTCAGCAGTAAGAAAAAACGATATCCTAAAATTCACAGGCAAATGGATGGATTTGGAGAATATCCTCCTGAGCGAGGTATCAGAATCTCAGAAGATAAGCAGGGGATGTACTCACTCATTAGTGGTCTCTAAACAAACAAACAAGAAAAAAAGGCATGCATGCCCAAGCAGCAAACCACATCCACTGAACAGCTTGGGATCAGAGACACCCTGGACTGACCCTTTGGATCCCACTCCAACTATAGGAACACCTGACTCACTCTTGAGAGATGGGGGTGACAAAATTGGATTTGCCAGGAGTGGAGACTGATCCAAGCATTATTGGGTCAGTGGGACCATAGGACTGTCTGCTCCCTGCCCAGGGAGTGGATGGGTAGTTGTGCAGAAGAAAAAAATGACCTGATGTGGTGGGAGGGGGAAGGGAACTTGAATAAGGATACACAGGGATGGAAAAAAAATCAGAAGGAAAGCTGAACACAAAGTAAATATATGTGTAGCAATCTTATTTGCATTATCACCCTTTATAAGTCATGCTTATGATTTTTTATCTTCTTTATAGTTATTAACTTTTCTGCATTTTAAATTCATTTTACTTTTTTTCTTGATAAATACAAAATAAATAAAGAAAAAAAATCAAAAAAAAAAAAAAAAAAAAAAAAAAAAAAAAAAAAAAAAAAAAAGACTGCTTTCCCGGACCAGGGGCTATCTGTGGAGCTTGTCCCCACACACTCTGAAGCAGACAGAGATAAACTAGGTCTGTGAGGGTTCCCCTCCCCCAGCTACTGCTGAGGGATTTTACAGGACCATCCACCTTCAATGGATCAAATGGATAAGGACTGAGAACTCTGAAAGACAGTCTCAGACTCCACCCAAAGGTGAGGTGGGTTCAGCAGGCTCCAGTGCCTGAATCCTTGCCAGGGAAAATTGTGTTCCAGTCAGGTTCCGGTTCCTGTACCAGGGGCTATCTGTAGAGCTTGTCCCCACACACTCTGTAGCAGACAGAGATAAACTCGGTCTGCCAGGGTCCCCTCAGCTGTTGCTGAGGGAATTTGCATGGCCACCTTGCTCCAACTGATCAATCTGAGAAGGATTGAATACTTGAAATCCAGTCCCCTGCCCAAAGATGAGGTAGAGATTGAGCAGACCTTTTATTCAGAGGTGACAGGAGACACACAAATCTGTGTGCCAAAACTCACTAGGAGACACCTAATCATGAACCACTGAAGCCATGGCCAGATGCCAGTGCAAAAATATATTTAATAATGTAAAGAACAACAAGATAACTCCAGAAGAAAGTTGTGGTCCTACAACTACAAGCCCTGAACTGAGCAATGAAGAGGAAACAGAAGGAAGCAACACCAAAAATTCCTGGATGATAATCATTGAAACTCTCAAAGAAGATATGAAAAAATGCCTGAAAGTAATAGAAGAAAAAACAAACAAAAAATTGGAAGAGATGAACAAATCTATGAAAGAAACATGCCAGGAACTAAAAACTGAAAGAGAAACAATAAAAAAGGCACAAAATGAGGCAAAGATGAAAGTAGAAAACATGAAAAAAACACTGGAACCACAGATACAAGCATAAGCAGCAGAATTCAAGAGATGGAAGATAAAATCTCTGAAGTGGAAGACTCAGTAGCTCAAATAGATATACCAGTCAAGGAAATACTAAAACCAAAAAAGTCATAACACAAAATGTTCAGGAAATCTGGGACACCATGAAAAGACCTAACCTGAGAATAATAGGAATAGAAGAAGGAGAAGAATACCAGCTCAAAGGCACAGATAATGTTTTCAATAAAATCATAGAAGAAAACTTCCCTAACCTGAAGAAGGAAATGCCTGTAAAGATACAAGAAGCTTACAGAACACCAAATATATGACCCCCCAAAAAAGTCAGTACACCACATTTAATCAAGCCACAAAACATACTGAAAAAAGAAAAAAAATTTTAGAGCTGCAAAAGAAAAGGGCCAATTTACATATAAAGGCAGACCCATCAGAATAACACCTGATTATTGTGTGGAAATGATGAAAGCTAGAAGGGCTTGGTCAGAAGTTATACAGACACTGAAAGAGCATGGCTGCCAAACTAGAATACTATACCCTGCAAAATTATCAGTCATCATAGATGGAATAAACAAGATATTTCATGACAAAGTCAGACTGAAACAATATCTATCTACCAATCCAGTGCTACAGAGAGTATTAGAGGGAAAACTCCAACCTAAGGACCCCAGATGCACCCATGAAACCACAAACAATCAGTAATTCCACAGAAGAATACTACAGAGAAATGAAGTACAAACAAGTTACCACCAAAAAATGGCAGGAAATATCAATCAGTGGTCACTAAAATCCTTTAATATCAACGGACTCAAGTCTCCTATAAAACGTCACACACTAACCAGATGGATACAACAACAGAAGCCATCCTTCTGTTCGCCTACAAGAAACACACCTAAACCACAAAGACAGACACAGGCTCAGAGTAAAGGGTTGGGAAAAGATTTTCCAGTTAAATGGTCCTAAGAAACAATCGGGGTTTGCCATCCTAATTTCTAACAAAATAGACTTTAAGCTAAAAGCAATTAAAAGGGACCAAGATGGTCATTACTTATTCATCACTGGAAAAATTTGTCAAGAGGAAATTTCAATCCTGAATATTTATGCCCCTAATATACGGGCACCAACCTATATAAAAGATACACTGTTAAAGTTTGAATCCCACATCAATTCTTACACCCTAAGAGTGGGAGACTTCACTGAATAGGTCAACCAGACAGACTCAACAGAGAAATAAGGAGTCTAAAAGAGGTTACGATGCAAATGGATTTAATAGATATCTACAGAAGCTTCCACCCAAATGCAAAGGAATATACATATTTCTCAGCTCCTCATGGAACTTTCTCCAAAATAAACCACATAATTGGTCATAAAGCAAATATCAATATATTCAAAAAAATGGAAATAATCCCTTGTAACATACCGGACCTAAAGTTAGAGTTCAACAACATCAAAAATCAAAGAAAGCCTACCAACTCATGGAAACTAATCCAAACTCAGCTGAACCATCATCTGGGTCAAGGAAGAAATTAAGAAAGAAATCTAAGTCTTCCTAGAATTCAATGAAAATGAATCCACATATATCCAAACTTGTGGGACACAATGAAAGCAGTCTTAAGAGGAAAATTCATAGCGCTAGATGCCTATATGAAAAATCTAGAGAAATCCCACACTAGAGACCTAACAGCTCAGCTGAAAGCCTTAGAACAATTAGAAGCAAACTCACCTAGAAGGAGTAGATGACAGGAAATAATCAAACTTAGAGCTGAAATCAATACAATTGAAATAAAAAGAACAATACAAAGAATCAATGAATCTAAGAGTTGCTTCTTTGAGAAAGTTAACAAGATAGATAAGCCCTTAGCCAAACTAACCAAAAAAACAGAGAGAGAGTGTTCAAATCAACAAAATCAGAAATGAAAAGGGGGGACATAACAACAGACCCCCAGCAAATCCAGAGAATTATCAGATCATATTTTGAAAATCTATGTTCCACAAAAATGGAAAACCTTGATAAAATGGACAGCTTTCTGGACAGGCACCATCTACCAAAATTAAATGAAGATCAGATTAGTTACCTAAACAGGCCTATAACCCTTAAGTAAATTGAAGCTGTCATGAAAGTCTCCCCAAAAATAAAAGCCCTGGTCCAGATGTTTTCAGTGCTGAATTCTACCAGACATTCAAAGAAGAATTACTACCATTACTCCTCAAACTATTTCACACAGTAGAAACTGAAGAAATATTGTAAAATTTCTTCTATGAGGCCACAATTAACCTAATACCCAAGCCACTCAAAGACACAACAAAGAAGGAGAATTATAGACCAATTTACCTCATGAATATTGATGCTAAAATTCTCAACAAAATTTTAGCCAACTGTATACAACAATGTATAAAAAATATCATCCACCATGACCAAGTAGGCTTCATCCCAGAAATTGAGGGCTCGTTTAACATATGAAAAACCGTAAAAGTTATCCATCATATAAACAAATTAAAGGAACAAAACCACATGATCATATGCTTAGATGCTGAAAAACCTTTTGAGAAAATCAACACTCCTTTATGATTAGAGCCCTGGAGAGATCATGATTACAGGGAGAATACCTAAATATAATAAAGGCGATTTACAAGAAGCCGACAGCCAGTATCAGACTTAATGGAGAAAAACTCAAAGCAATCCCATTAAAATCAGGAACTAGACAAGGATGTCCTCTCTCCCCTTATCTATATAATATAGTTCTCGAAATTTTAGCTAAAGTAGTAAGAGAACGAAAGGAGATTAAGAGCATACAAATTGGAAAAGAGGAAGTGAAGCTATGTCTATTTGCAGATGATATGATTGTATACATAAGTGACCCAGAAAATTCTTCTAAGGAACTGCTACAGCTGATAAACACCTTCAGCAATGTAGCAGGATACAAGATTAACTCAAAGAAATCAGTAGCCCTTCTATACACTAAAGATAGAAGAGCTGAAAAAGAAATAAGGGAAACATAAACCCAGCCACTTTAAACTTGATAGAAAAGAAAGTGTGAAATACACTTCTACAAATTGGCACAGGCCAGCACTTCCTAAATATAACACCAGTAGCCCAGACACTAAGACCAACAATCAATAAGTGGGATTTCCTGAAGCTATGAAGCTTCTGGAAAGCCAAGGACACTGTCAATAGGACAAAACGACAGCCTACAGAATGGGAAAAGATTTTTCCAACCTTACAAGTGAGGACTGATCTCTAAGATATATAAAGAAATCAAGAATCTAGAGCCCAAAACCTTGAATAACCCAATCAAAAAATTGGGTTCAGATCTAAAAAGGGAATTCTCAGCAGAGGAACTACGAATGGCTGAAGGGCACCTGAAAAAGTGCTCATCATCTTTAGCCATCAGAGAAATGCAAATCAAAACAACTTTGAGATACCATCTAACACCTGTTAGATTGGCTAAGATAAAAGACACAGAGGACAGCCTATGATGGAGAGGATGCAGACCAAGGGGAACATTCCTCCATTGTTGATGGGAGTGTAAGCTTCTTCAGCCACTTTGGAATGGAGTATGGTGGTTTCTCAGAAAACTGAGAATCAATCTCCCCAAGGACCCAACAATACCATTCTGGGTGTATACCCTAAAGATGCACATTCACACTCCAAAGGCATTAGCTCAACTATGTTCATAGCAGCGTTATTTGTAATAGCAAGAACCTGGAAACAACCTTGATGTCCCTCAACTGAAGAATGGATTAACAAACTGTGGTACATCTACACAATGGAGTACTACTCAGCAGTAAGAAAAAATGATATTTAAAAATTTGCAGGCAAATTGATGGATTTGGAGAATATCTGCTGAGTGAGGTTTCCCAAACTCTGAAAGATAAGCAGAAGATCTACTCATAAGTGGACTCTAAACAAACAAACAAACAAGAAAAAAGCAAAGTATGCCCAAGCTTCAAACCACAACCACTGAACAGCTTGGGATCAGAAACACTCTGGGCTGACACCATGGATCCCACTCCGCCTAGAGGAATACCTGACTCACTCTTGAGGGAGGGGAGAGAAAACTGCATCTGCCAGGAGTGGAGACTGAACTAAGCAATATTGGGGCAGTGGAATCATGAGACTGCCTGCAGCTTGCCCTGGGATACAATGGGGATTTGTTGAGAAGACAGAATGACCTGATATGGTGGGAGGGGGTAGGAACCTTGAATAAGGATATACAAGGTTATAAAGTGTGACTTCTTTGTTAATAATAATAATAATAATAATAATAAAGGAAAAAAGATTGCTTTCAGTGTGTTCCATAAGTTTGAGTATGTTGTGGATTCATTTTCATTAAATTTTAGGAAATTTTTGCTTTCTTTCTTAACATCTTCCCAGGCCCAGTGGTGGTTCAATGTAGAGATGTTCAGTTTCCATGAGTTTTTAGGCTTTCTGTGATTTTTGTTGGTGTTGAATTCTAACTTTAGACCCTGGTCATCTGATCTGATCTAAGTGGTCAATGCCATTTTTTTTGTACCTATTGATATTTGCTTGATGACCATGTATGTGGTCAATTTTAGAGAAAGTTCCATGAGGTACTAAGAAATAGGTATTTTTTTGTGTTTGGTTTGAAGCTTCTGTACATATCTATTAAGTTCATTTGCACCATAACATCTGTTAGGCCCCTTATTTTTCTGTTGAGTCTCTGTCTGTTTGACATATCCAATGTTGAAAGTGGTGTATTAAAGTCTCCCACTATTAGAGAGTGACATTTGATGTGGTGTTTAAGCTTTAGTAGTGTTCCTTTTACATATGTAAGTGCCCTTATATTGGGGGCATAAGTATTTAGGATTGAGATCTCAACTTGATTGATTTTTCCTGAGATGAATAAGTAATGTCTGTTCTTAGGGAAGAGGGAGATCCAGACCACCTGGCCTCTCCCTGGGGTTGGAGCAGGATGATGAGTCTTATTGCCACAGAACCTGCTAGCCACTGGGGGAATCACATCTTTTGTTGGAAGCCTTGTAAAAGCAAACTTGGCTTTATTGCTTCAGTTTGGGACATATATAAGATTTTGAGAAGGGTGTAGGAGTCTTGGGATGGGGTAGGTGGGGTGGGGAAAAAAAGGCCAATGGTATTTTATCATGTTAGCAGAGGCTAGGCAGAGGTAGTCTTAGGTTGGGTAATCTGAGACTCTCAAATGTGGAGTTTATTGCCAGAGACAGGTTGCCAATTCTAGGAAGGCTTAGAAATTTACACTGGGCCTCATCCGCTGCAGCCTCAGAAGGGCCCAATGCGTCCTGGTCTCTTTTGATTGATTTCAGTTATAGGTCTACATTATTAGATATTAGAGTGGCAACACCACCTTGTTTTGGGGGCCATTTCATTATAGAAATTTTTTCCCAACCTTTTACTCTGAGCCTGTGCCTTTCCTTGAAGTTGAAGTGTGTTTCTTCTACGCAGCGGAAGGATGAATTATATTTTTATTTCCATGGTGTTAGGGTGTATCTTTTTAAAGGTGTATTGAGTCCATTGATATTAAGGGATATTAATGACCACTGAGTGTTATTTCCTGTTATTTTTGGTGGCTGTTTGTGTGTATTTCCTTTCTTTGTGCTTTTCTTCTGTGGGATTATTGATTGTTTGTGGTTTCATTGGTGTATCTGGGTTCCTTAGGTTGGAGTTTTCCCTCTAGTGCTTTCTGAAGGGCCAGATTTATAGGTAGATATTGTTCAAATCTGATTTTGTTGTGAAATATCTTGTTTACTCCATCTATGATGATTGGTAGTTTTGCTGGGTATAGTAGTCTGAGTTGACAGCCATGCACTTTTAGTGTCTGTATAACTTCTGAACAGGACCTTCTTGCTTTCATTGTTTCCATTGAATAGTAAGGTGTTATTCTGATGAGTCTGCTATTACAGGTAAGTTGTTCCTTTTCCTCTGTAGCTCTTAATATTTTTTCTTTGTTCTGTATGTTTTGTGGCTTGATTATTATGTACCAAGCAGACTTTTTTTGGTGGTCTAATCTATTTGGTGTTCTGTAAACTTCTTGTATCTTTATAGGCATTTCTTTTTTTAGGTTGAAAAGTTTTCTTTTATGATTTTATTGAGTATATTATTTGTGCCTTTGAGCTGGTGTTCTCCTTCTTCTATTTCTATTATTCTCAGGTTTGGTCTTTTCATGGTGTCCTGAATTTCCTGAACATTTCGTGTTATGACTTTTTGGTTTTAGTGTTTTCTTTGACTGATGTATTTATTTCTCCTATTGTATATTACACACTAGAGATTCTTTCTTCCATGTCTTTGATTCTGTTGCTTATGCTTGTATCTGTAGTTTCAGTGCATTTCTTCAAATTTTCTATTTCCACCTTTGCTTCATTTTGTACCTCCTTTATTGCTTCTATTTCACTTTTTAGTTCCTGGAATGTTTCTGTCATTTGTTGATTTTCCTTTTCTTGCTTTTCTTTTTCTTTGTTTTCTTTCAAGAATTTATTCATTTGTTCCATTTTTTTGGTTGTATTTTTTTTTATTCATTTAAGGGATTTTTTAATATCCTCTTTTATGGCTTCTATAATTGTCACAAAGTTGTTTTTAATGTTGTGTCTTTCTGTTTCCTCTTCATTTCTCTGTTCAGCTCTTGGTGTTATAGAACCATCAGCTTCTTCTGGTGGTGCCTTGTTCATTTTTATATTGTTATATGTATTCTTGCACTGGCAACTGCCCATTGCTTCCTTGGTTCACTCTTAGTTAGCATTTAATTTGATCTTAGTTGTGGCTACAGATGTTGTGTCTCCAGTCTGCTCTTGATGCAGAGTTTGCACAATCCCTTAATCTAGTTTGGACCCAAGGTTTGCACAGTCTGAAGATGTCCATGTGTGATGATGCAGCTTGCTTTGGAGGTGGGGTTTAGGCATGGGATGCCCCTCCTGCTATATGTCCTTGGGAATTGCTTGGGAAGGTTTCTCCCAGCTTTGTTTGATTTGGGGTAGAACTGAGCCTGAGGTCAGAGCTGAGGCTTTGTCTCTGGTCTTGGAGAGGAAGTCTCTGGGTGGCCTAGGTGTTGAAATCCACTCACTTCTCACTGTGCTCTGAACATGGGGTCTGTGTGGTCTGACCTCTATAAGCAGAACAATTGATGGGGATCAGACACAGGGGTTCAGCATCCTCCTAGATCTAGTCCTGGACTAGGTTGGCAGCAAGCATATGCTGCACTATTTAATAGGCTGTGGATGTTAGTTTTTTTGTTGAGGATTTTTACACTAATATTAATAAAAGATGCCACCTTGCTATTTGCTTTTTAAAGAATGTCCTTTCCTCTTTTATTTTTGAAAAAGTTTGAAATAAATTATTATTAGCTTTTTATTTACTGCTTGGATAAATTAGCTAGTGTTGTCACCATGTCCAGAGCTCTCCTTTCTGCAATAAGGATTAGTTTAGTTTTTTTTCCTAGTCAGGAGTAGAGTCTGGATTTCTATTTCATTATCCAGTCTTGATAGCTTTTATGTCTCAATTAATTTGTCTATTTTACCTAGATAATCATAATTCTTGGCTGGGTATGTTATCTAAATTCTTAGGAGATTTGGAGGATAAGTAATATGAGGCCAGTCTGAGCTAGATAGCAAAATACTGTGTAAAAAAAAATCCTTAAACAATGTATTGGAATATAGTTGTCCCTATTAGTTATTTTTATTATTGATAAGTGTGCCTCAAATTTTATTTCTAGACTTTTTAATTTGTATCTTTTTTCTTCTTTCCTTCTCTCCTTCCTCCTACTCCTATTTCTCTTCTTCCTCCTTCTTCCCCACTTAATTATATGTGTGTGCATTTGTTTCTATATGGCATACTGGACTTTTTGTGGGAGTATGGGAAACAGAGATATACATTGGATGCTTTTTCCTCTCATTGTTCACCTTATTTTATGAGCCAAGGTCTCTTGATGAACTTGGAATAGAATTGCCTATAAGTCTGTTCCACACATCCCTAGCCACATTCCTAAGGTTTCAGGTTTACACTGCTTCATCTGGCTTCTTTTGAAAGTGCAGAGGACCTGAACCCAGGCATAAAGCTTTCACAGGAAGCACTTTACCTATTGTGCCATCTCCCAGGTCCATTCTTTCTTTCTTTTCTTTCCTTAGTCATTTTAACTACAGATTTGTTAGTCTTATTGATATTCTTAAATAATGAATTATTAGTTTTATCATTTTTAAATCTTTTTATCTTTTATGTAATTTATCTGTGTTCTAATCTTTACTATTTTATATTTCTTCTGGCTTTTGTTTTAGTTTATGCTTTATAATTTAGGTTATTTAGATCATTTTGAATATTTAATATATTTCTTTATTCTAGTGTCTCTGAGCTACCCTTCCTGAAACTACTTCCATGTACCCCCTGATTCTCAAGTTGATAGCTTCTTTTTCTCTGAGTATTATTTTACACATACACAGAAAATGTATGTGTGTGAGTCTAAATATATAAAGCTAAAATCTACAAAGTCCATTTGTGGGTTTATTCTTTGTGTGTGTGTGTGTGTGTGTGTGTGTGTGTGTGTGTGTGTGTGTGTGTGTATGATTTATTTGGGAGTTGGATGTCTGGCACCCTAAAAGAGTAAAAGAAAAAATAACTACAGATAAGCATGCCACATGTACCTTTAAGAATTATTTTACCATGCTGGTATTTGTGGTTTATAGTTGTTGCAGCTGGGTGGGACTGGTCAATGTACCTCTCCCTTGGCAACTTTCATAGTATTTTCTGGAACTGTGGAATCTAGACTGCAGGAAAGAGGTATTCAGATAAGACATAGCTCAAATCATTAAAGTTCTATATTCTAAGAGTGAGCTGTTTTCAGAAAGGCAGTCAAGGGCTGTATCAATAATCTATATTGTTTTAGGACAAACCATTCAAAATATTTCCTAAGTCTAGCAATCAAGTTTTTGTTAGTTCATGACTCTTGTGGGAGACACTGACAGCCCAAGTGGCTTAATTTCCGTGTGTGTGTGTGTGTTTCTACACATTCTTATATACACACTTAAATTTATTCCATATAATTTCAGCTTATTCTTTTTTTAAAATCCAAATGGCTTATAAATATAAAGCATACCTATTTGGTGATATTGTACACATTTGGTAAGATTTGTTTTCCTTTTTTATTGTCTTGAAGTATTTTATGATTTCCATTTGTGCTTTCTTTTCATTCATTGTTGTTTGCCATACACAAATTTATGGAGTTTTCAATGTTTCTTCTGCTATGGATATCTAATCTTTTCTGTGGCTCGAAAAATTCTGGAATTGTATCTATATTTCAAGATATGTGATGCTTCACTTGCTAACAGTGTCCTGGAGAATGTTCTCATGCAATGGAGGATAATATGCTTTTGTTGCTGTTGGCCAGACTGTCTTGTTTGACTGTGAGAAAAAGATAGCTGATGTATGCATTGCTTTTCTCATAAACTATAAGCCCCTTTGTGTGGCATTTTATGGTTTGGAAGCAAGCAATCTCTTATGATTTGGTCCTAACTGGCCTGATCTCATTCTATATGTGAGACATGTAGACTCACTTTTGAGTCTGCAGGGAGCGTACCTTTTCAACTCCCTTCACAATGGCTTATCTGTTTTGCATTTTTCCATTCTGCAATTACAAAGCTGCACTTAAGACAGAGTAAAAGTCTATTCCTCAGGGCAAATTTTGAACCATTTTCTAGCTAAATTCAGTGTTTCCATAGTTTTTTATGCTCACTTCTTGTACATGGTAGGCTGCATTCAGTATGTTTCTAGAATTTAAATAATTCCCCCTGCCACTAGTAAGATCATTATAAAATTGGGAAGTATGTATTTTATAAATTCAAGAATACATTTTAATTAATGTTTAGAATATATTCATTGACAAGTTCATACAGGCCATGGACTTTGACCAGTATTATAATAAAAAGCTTGACTTATATCCTGTGGATTATTCTTAAAATCCAATCATAAAGCAGCTAGTTACCTTCAGATCCTTCACACAACTTTTGGTTATGGTACCAGTGAGCATACCTTGTCTGGCATGTCAGTATTATAGCATTCATAGTTCACTAATGGATAATATCACAGGTGATTTTTCCTCTCTTCTTGCCTGGATAGTACTACCTTGTTCTATGAAAGCTGAGAGGAGAAAAATAATTTTTAGGTCAGTAACAGCTTGATTTTTCTGTCCCTTTCCCAAAGTTTGTTATGTCTTTATCAAATCAGGTCTTATTGTCTACTTTTGGTAAGTATCTAGGAGTTATGACAATATCCAGTGTTGTTTAAGGTGTCTATGGGGTCTCCCTATTTGATAACAACTAGAGAATGTACATACCTGGCATTCACATTTTCATCTGGTAAGCCATGTCTTCTGGGGACAGCATTGTTCAGAGCAGTACTCAGAGCTCCCTCTGCTATGCTATTAATTATCTTTAATATTAATTAAAACTCATTTAAAAAGCACAGTATATTGTATTTCTACAACAGTTTTTAGGCATCTTTAGAGTCAGTCAAGAGGACCCTAAACTTTAATTTCCTATCCCCTTCTATGTTGCAAATGTTATCCCTCTTTTTTCAAAGCACTTACCATCCCTTCCCTGCCTCCACCCCTTCTTATGAGCCATTTTCATATTGCTAGCATCTATAGACAAATTAAACACACAAATTTAGTATTTCACATGTGATTGGGGATATGAAGAATTTGTCTTTCTGATTCTGGATTATATTACTCAGTGTAATTTTTTTCTTCATCCATTTTCCTACAAATTTCATTTTTCTTTACAGCTGAATAAGACTATACTGTGTGAATCTACTACCCTTCCACTGTCCATTTATTAGTTTGTGAACAGCTGGGATGATTTAATTTCATAGTTATTTTAAGTAGATTGACAATAAAGATGAGTTGTGCAAGTATCCTTGTAGAATGTCATGGAGTACCTTGGCTATATGACCATGAAGGGAATAGCTGGGTCATACAGCAAGTCTAGTCCTATGTTTTAAAATATTCCTCTTAATGGTATATAAGCATTGCCTTTTCTCCTCCATCATGTCAGCATTTATTGTTGTTTGCTCTTGATAGACAAACAGAAAGGCCCGAGGTGGAATCTCAAAAATATTTTAATTTGCATTTATAATTTTTTCACTTGAAAAATCTGTGTTCAATTGCATGATCCAAGTTTTGATCAGACTGTTGATTTTCTTTGTTTAGCTTATTGAGTTCTTTATATATTCTGGTTACTAATCCAATGTTGGTTGTGAATTGGTTTAATTTTCCCATCCTATATGCTTTCTCTTCATTTGATAGTTTCCTTTCCTGCAAAATGATTTTTAATTTCATAAAACACAATTTGTTGTTGAGTATAGGCTTAATTTTGTGACTATTAGAAACCTATTCAGAAAGTCCTTACCCTCTGTCTCTATCTTAAAGCAATCTCTTTACTCATTCATTTGGCAGTTCTAGTTCCAGAGATTCATGTCTTACATCCCTAATAAACTGGAAGTTGAATTTTGCATGGTGTGAGAAATGAGCTTTTATTTTTCTCTCTGTGGTTACTGAGTTTTTCTAGAATCATTTGTTGATGTTGGTAAATTTTCTATAATTTTTGCTTTTGACATGTTTTTGACAAATGTCAGGTGATTTTAGTTGTGTAGATTTGTATCTGGGATTTTAATTCTAGTAATTTAATGCCAGTGCCTCCCATGCTGCTTTTATAGTGCCATAGTAGAGCATTAAATTAGATATGTTAACATGTGGTACACATTTGCTTAAGATTTCTTTGAGTTACTGTGCTTCCATGTGAGTTTTAGTTTTAAAAAATTCTGTGAAGAATATCATTGAAATTTAAGATTTTATTGACTCTTTAAATTGCTTTTGGTAAAATAGCCATTACACAATATTGATGCTTTCAGTCTATGAGTATGGGGGGTACTCTTCTCTACCTATGCTTTTCTCAGTTTATTTCTACAGTTTTAATTTTTTTATATAGAGCTCTTTTATCACAATATTGGTTACATTTTTTTATTTTAGTTTTTAATCATTTATTTTATCTTCTCTCTTCTCCTCCTTGTCCCTCCCCCATCCCTCTCTTTACCCCCTTCTCTACTCCTCCCTTTCTATGTAGAAAAGGGCAGGTCTCTCAGGAATATCAACAAAACATGTCATATCAAATTGCAAAGACTAAGCACCTACCAATGTATTAAGAGTGCATGAGGCAACCCAGTATGAGGAATAGGGTGCCAAAAGGCCAACCAAAGAGTCTGGGACAGCCTCTGACTCTACTGTTGGTAGTCCCACAGGAAGATCAAGCAGCAGAACTGTGACATTATGCAGGGGGCCTAGGATAGTACTGGCAGGTTTCCTGGTTGTTGATTCAGTCTCTGTGAGCTCCTATGAGCCTAGATTAGTTGATTCTGTGAGTTTTCTTATGATATTCTCGACCCTTCTGGCTCCTACAATCTTTCTTTCCTTTCTTCAGCAGGATTGGTCAACCTAATGTTTGGCTATGGGTCTGTATTTGTTTTTATCAGTTGCTTGATTAAGCCTTGGAGCATCCATCTATCAGTAGAGCAGAATATTGTTAGGCATCAATGCATTGACATTTCTTTCTCTCCCATCATGTTGGTTCCATTCTAGTCTCTGGCTATCTAGCCTCTGGGTTCTGGCACTCTAGGCAGAGTCAGGGGTAGCTTCATTTTCATGGACTGGCTCTTAGGCTGGACCAGTAGTCATTGGTTGTCCACTCCCACAATCTCTGTGCCACCCTTACCTCAGCACATCCAATAGGGAGGGCAGATTGTAGAATGATGGTTATGTGGTTGGCTTAGTGTGTTAATCCTTCCCCTGGAAGACTTGCATGGTTGCAGGAAAGGCTAGTTAGGGCTAAGTATCCCTTACTGGTAGGTGTCTTAGTGGAAGTCATCTTTGTAGAATCCTTGGAGGTAGATTTATTTCAGGCTATCTTTCAGGCTATTGTGAATGAGATTATTTATCTGTTCTATTTTTGTTTATTTGCCATTTTTATATAGGAAGCTAAGTGTGTGTGTGTTTGTACATGTACATGTGTGTTGTGTTGGTGAATTTTGTGTCTTGCCACTTTGATGAATATATTTATTAGTTCTAAGAGTTTTCATGAGGACGCTTTCCTCAGAAATATGAAGTAGGAACTCAGTTGGCACCAACAAGGCTGACCCATCAGAGCACTGTTGGAGGTAAAGCCAAAACTCAAAAATTTCCCAGGAACTTTTAGTAGTGTTATCTCGTGGACAAAGTATTTCATTTGAAACATTTCTTAGACATCCAAGGACAGTTATAGATAGATGAAACACTGATATGCCCTAAACTTACCTCCCCTACAGATAAGAAAACTATCTGAAGCTAGCACTACTAATTCTAAACCCCTAACTACCTTTAATTACTTGCACCTGGATTCATTAACACAAGATATTGCTTAAGGATTAATTATTTGCGGTATAGGGAAAAGGTAATCAGCCAAATCCTAGTTGCAGGTGTAAAAACAAACATTTGCTCTGGAGGGCCAGAGCAGGTAGGTGACAGCTTCCATTTCTTTGCAAATGCAGTGGTGAGGAAGACCTTATGAAAACAACACAGAGATTTTACTTTGTTCTTTTTTTTTTTTTCTGCTGATCAATAAACTTTTAACATTGTACGTAGCTACACTTAGGAGCACACAATTTTGCCCCTTTTAGATTGCTTTGATGATTTAATCTTTAGTTGACCTCCACCATAAATTCCTTTAGTAGCCACTCCCACCTTGTGCCATAAACCAAAACTGGCAGATACTGCACATGTGTAAACATTATCACTCTTCTCTGTGACCTTGAAAAATTCAACCTCCATATTGCCTTGCCAAAGAATTACTGCCTGCATGAGTATATAAGTGCAGAGGACCAAGGGAGCACACAGCAGATGACAACCATTTATGGTTTTACTACCAGATGAATAATTCTGTGTTGGGAACCCCACTATCAAGAGTCTGTGGAGGAATTCTATTAAACAAAATTTGTGAAGTGACTCCAACTAGGCAAAGGCTATGGGGTAACTGGCTGTGAATACCAGTTGTTTTCTGTCTAACTTTCTCAGGAACCATTGCTATGCCTCCCTAGTAATAACAGTTATGGGAGGCTTTCCACAGCTCTTTGGTAGTGTGTTTTACATCTTTGGGCATATTTATAGTTGTGGATAGTCAAGTCTGATGCATAGAAATAATACCAGAATATTCTTCTTTACTGACACAGAAAATAACAGTATTTTCAGTCTCAAAGACAATTAATTTTAGACTTCAGAACAAATTCAGACAGATGAAACTATTCCCACAGAATGTACACAAAAATTAATTCCCAGATGTTTATGGCTAAACCAAGGCCAGGATGTTTTGAGAAATATCCCCTTTGTAATAGTTGACTTCTCTACAGATCCTAATCATTCAAGGTTCAACCTGCTATTGCTATTGTTATGTCATGAATTTCAGTTTCATTCTCTATCTGGGAAAAAGTTATATGCAAGGCAAAACATTTACATTGGCTGGTATTTGTGACCTTACTAGTCTGAAAATAACTGTATGACTTCATACATTATATGAATGATTTGAGCCCTGAAAGTTTAAAATATAATTGCCCAGAGTTCGCCTAAGAAGAGAGGGGAAGCAGCAACAATATAGAAGTGAAGAAACGAGAAAGTATGAATATGTATGAATAAGAACATATAAGAGCAACAGCAATGTAGGGATGAAGCTACGAAGAATGTGTGTGTTGAATGAGAGATGATGATGATGAAGCCTAAAGGGAGAATTAGAGATATGTGAGAAAATTAATGAAGAGAGAATGATTGAGTAAGGAGTATGTGAATGACGTAGGAAATGCATATATGTGAATGAATATGAGAGAGATAAAACTATGTGAAGGAGTTGTTGTTATGTTTAGGAACTGGGCCAAGAGCTGTATGAGAATGTGTAAGAACAATGTAACACTCCTCCATTGTTGGTGGGAGTGTAAGCTTTTTCAGCCACTCTGGAATGCAGTATGGCGGTTTCTCAGAAAACTGAGACTCAATCTCCCCAAGGATTCAGCAATACCATTTCTAGGCATATATCCTAAAGATGCACATTTGCACCCCAAAAGCATTAGCTCAACTATGTTCATAGCAGCGTTATTTGTAATAGCAAGAACCTGGAAACAACCTAGATGTCCCTCAACTGAAGAATGGATTAACAAACTGTGGTACATCTACACAATGGAGTACTACTCAGCAGTAAGAAAAAATGATATCCTAAAATTTGCAGGCAAATGGATGGATTTGGAGAATATCCTCCTGAGCAAGGTATCACAAACTCATAAAGAAAAACAGGGGATGTACTCACTCATTAGTGGACTCTAATCAAACAAACAAACAAACAAGAAAAAAGCAAAGCATGCCCAAGCTGCAAACCATAACCACTGAACAGATTGGGACCAGAAACACACTGGACTGACTCCTTGGATCCCACTTCCCCTAGAGGAACACCCAACTCACTCTTGAGGAAGGGGAGAGAAAACTGCATCTGCCAGGAGTGGAGACTGAACTAATCTTTGAGATTTTCTATAGATATTCCTGGATAGCAGGAATATATCTCCTGGACCCCATGAGAAAGTCTTTGAGGCTGGTTTTCCAAAGGCATTTTGTTACTCCTTAGGGTCTGATATATGTTGAATCATGTTATTTCCAAACAGAGATACTTCAGGATGAACAACATTTTATTTATGAAGGACTTGATTTCAACCTTTTTGTCTTTGCTCAGAATTTTTTTGAGCATACATCCATGTCTTCTGAGTTTCCTGTCTCTTGAATAATCAACAATATTTCTTTATTATATGAAGTAAAGCATTCTGAGAGACTCTTGGGCTATTGTTTCCTGAGCTGATCTTTGAAATGTTCTAAGATTATGTAATTGTGTCATATATTAGAATCATGCTACATATTAGGATTATTTGGACTATGGGCCTATGATTTTTCTCATTTAAAATTATTATGGAACATTAAGCAGAGTATGGATCACATATTTACATAATTTATTGATATTTGAAATTTTATGAGTTGTCTTTGTAAAAGTAAATTGGTTATACAATCAGTGAACTACAAAAGAATATGATTGATCAAGAAAATATTTATTCTATGGTGTATACTGGGAAAGAATTAGTCTGGTTAGAAGAGAGCACACCTTTATAAAATTCCTTATGTATTTCCTTATATTCAAGTCCTGTCTCTAGATTTTTCCATTAGAACTGACCAAGGGAAACACATTGTATGAATGATACAAGACTCTATTATCTATGAAGCCTATATAGATAGGCGTATGCAGGGGTGCTTTTATTACTTGCAGTCACATTTTAAAAGGTACACAGGCTTAATGTCTGGGGTGGTAACATTTTAGTGTGAGACAAATGAAAGTTTATATTGATCTATATAAACATATTTAATTGTTCAGATGTGTGAAATGGCTAAAATTATAACATACCTGTGATTGCTTTGTTGGGCTTGGTTCTTTATTTCTATTTACCACACATTCCCCAAACCTTCTAAACAGTCCTACTTTAAAGTTTTTCTACATAGAGGAGCATCCTAGCCTTCAGTAGACAACAGTTTCAGAATATTTACTACAAATTTATGGTAATCAGTGGTTTTGTTTTTCATATTTCATGATAATTTTGAATGAAATATCTTAAAATAAAACTTATGTATTGATAATTACAATTTTTTTACCCATATGTTATTTTCATGCTACTGGATGTTTGCATTTTAGTTAACTATTGCATAAAAAATATAAAATTTGGTGGATTGAAACAGTAGCAACTTATTATTTCCCATGATTCCTTGTAGAGTTTGCTAACATTACTGAGTTCATGAGATCACCTAGGCATCAGCTTCTGTGGTAGCTTAGGAGTGCAGGAACCTTCAGACTTTACTCAGGAACACAATGCTGGCATGGCTTAAGAGGTGACTATTCCCTAGCTTCTCCACTTGTTCCTTTGGAGCCTGGCCACTGTCACTCAAGATAGCAAAAAATGTTCCTCGGCCTGTTATGGACTGGACTTAAATCTGGCATCATATCAAACAAGACACAAGATCTGTTCAAGTTCCTATCTGTTCAAGGAAAATAGACATCATGTCCTGGAGAGGGTTAGCAAGAACATACAGGACAGTGGGCAATTACTGGAAGCCATCATCAAAGACAAAAACCACACTCAAGTTCAAGTCAGCGACTCAACTAGAACAACTATACTTTGTTCTATGACCCCTTAATCTCAGAGTGAATCAGAAAGGAAGATATTAGACCTGGGTGACTATGGACTTTCTTTAACTGTTATGCAAAAAAGCTCAGGTCAAGAAGAGGGGCCCACTATATTCAGTAGTGACCCCACCAAATACAGCTTTGTCTAGATGTTCTTGAGGCAGAGGAAAACATAAGTTGCCAAAAATTTATGAAGCTTTGCTAAATAATAACTTAGTTTTAATTTCAAAGGTATTTTCTATCTTCAACTACTGTTCTTCACTTTATTAAAAAAAGGTTTGAAGGAGAGAGAAAACAGAATGTGTTAATCTGTTTAGGTATGAACACTTATTTTCCTTCTTCTCTGGCAATCCCCAGATCCTTGGGCCATTGAGAATGTGAGTTGCCTAAGTATATTATGTATCTTTGTTGAACCTTTCTTTATTACACACAAAACCATTTTTTTTAACTTGACTTCTACAAAACTGTCAAAAATGGGTCTTATTTTCTGGTTTACACCTTAACATTTAGTCAATCAACTGAACGTTTCTGTCCAAAGTCTTCATCTAGTTGTGTTTGGCTTTAATTCAAAAGCATGGGGGATGGCTGGCTGAGTATTTCATTTTTCCTGCAAGAGGTTCAACATTATAAAACTTGGATGTGGTGTGTGCACTCAGGCATCATAAAGAACTGCCAAATTTTGTTTTTGAAAAATGAACTCAACCTGTTAGGAATTCAGGTCTAGATAATGCTGCTTGGCACTGAACCTCCATGAATAATTCAGCTAATTTGCAACACAGTTATTTGTACATTATGAGTGCACATGCTTTGAAAGTATTTCTGTAATGCTGCCATATTGCCTATTAAATGCATTCTGAAAATGGAATACCATGCGGGAATGGAAGCCCACACTTAGAAAATATGTGAATCAAGGCTCTGGGACCTTGTGAACTGTTGTTGTCACTTTTATAGAATTTTTAACATGATTGTAGCTGGAAAATGAGCTCTTCTTTTTGAAGGTTTTGTGAACAAAATACTCTTAGCTTGTGTGCATATGATTGGAGGACAGTAAGTTTCACAGCTTTATAACAATATTTCATTTTACACTTCCACCTTTATTAGCAGTTACCAACTAGTGTTTAAAAAATTGTGTTGCATTTCATCTCTGCATGTTAATTATTTGTACTGATTACAGGTTCAATTTCTGTGAAGCATCAGCAAGTATGATTGGGTTAAAGAGACAAAGGAGTAGTGAGAGATAAAGGAGAAGAGGGTGCTGGGCAGCTCCATCCTTGAAGACACATTGTAGAATGAGGTTTCTGGCCCAGTGTAGCCCCATCAATGCTTATCTGGACCAGCAATCCCAAAGTTCCAAAGAAACACAGATGCGTATATTAATTTCATGCTGTTTGGCCTATGACTCGGGCAGATTGCTAGCTACCTACTGCATCTTAACTCAACCCATTTCCATTAATCTGTCCTGTCAAGTGGCCTTTGGCTTGGGTGGCAGGATTGTGTCTCTTCTGACTCCATCCTCCTTCCCCTATCTATGCTCCCATATCCCCGCCTACTTTTAAGATGTCTGCCATAGGCCAAAGCAGTCCCTTTATTTTACAGCATACAGAAAGACATTCCCACATCAACAAATGACTTATTGATTGACTTCGGTTTCTCTGTTCCACAGACAGGGGAAAGATGAGGTATGAAAAGGGAAACTTTGGGGCTGAAGTGATGGCTCAGTGGTTAAGAGCACTGACTGCTCTTCCAGAGGTCCTGAGTTCAATTCCCAACAACCATATGGTGGCTCACAACTGTCCTTAATGAGATCTAGTGCCCTTTTCTGGTATGCAGGCATACATTCAGGCAGAACATTGTATACTTACTAAATAAATTAAAAAAAAAAACAGAAAAGAAAATGAACTGAGTCTCAACAAAAGATTCAGTTAGACTGGCACAAGTAAGAAAAGTTCTTGGACAGTAGAGGCCCAATATTCAGAAAACTTTATTCTTCGATATTGTTAAAAGAATGACACATCTTAAGTCAGGCAAGTTGAAGTACTTTTGTTTTACTATATATATTCTACACAGTGCATGATTATGTTCAGAAAGAATATCATTAAATATTCACAACACAAATGATTATAAGAAACAGTACATATTCCCTCTGATGGCTGCTTTCAACTTATCCTTTGGTTTTTTTTTTATTACCAGTATTTCCAACATATTTTTGACACAGAAAGTCAGTCACTTTTAAATATTAGTAGTAGTTTTGAATTTTGTTTTTCACGTACTCCTATTTATTGTTTTTAGTTTTGATATTTTTTTCCTGTGCTAAGAGTCAAACTCTAGGGCTGTGAGAATAGTAGGCAACTGTTTTACTACTACAATATATCCCCAGCTCTAATTTTTGTTTTATCTCTCATTTCTGTGTGTATGTGTCGGTGCATATGTATGTATATGCACCCACACATACACACAAATATCAGTATGTGCTAATATTTGTGTAGGCAACCCATCAACTTTGGGTGTTATTCCTCAGAAACTATGCACTTTGGTTTTGGAGATAGGGTCTTTCACTTGTCTTATGTAACCATTAGGTTGGGCTAATGTTCAATCAAGGTCCAAAGGGCCAGCCTTTCTCTGCTCGCACATACTGAGATTCCAAGACTACACAAGCACTTTTGGTTTTACATCATCATATACACGTAGCAAAAACTTTAGCCAATAATCTTCCCAATTCTTATTTATTTCAAAAAGTTTTTGTATATACTAGGTTTTTGTTTGTTTTGTTAACTTGGCATAGTAGGTTTATCTGGGAGAAGGGAAACTTTATTGAGGGATTGTCTCCATTAGATTATCGTAAGCAAGTCAGTGGGGGCATTTTCTTTATTAATTATAGATGTGGAATACTGCAGCTCACTACAGAATGGCTACTGTGTATGTGATATTATGTTATAAGAAAGCAAAGCTGGGGTCATTCTTGTGAGTTCCTGGGAATTTCCCTAGTATTAGGTTTCACCCTAAACCCATAATGGCTCCCTATATCAAGATGTCTCTTTTATTGTTCTCCATCTTCACCCATCCCCTTACTTGACCATCCTGAGAGACAGCTGACTCTAGCTAGTGGGAGCAGGGAGCACAGAGACTCTAGACTGACAGCTGGGGAAACTGCAAGGAACTGATTTAGCCCTCTGAATGTGGATGACAGTTGTGTGACTTGGTCTGTTTGTGGGCCTTTGGCAGGGTGACCAGGATTTATCCCTGACACATGATCTCACTTTTGGAGCCCATTCCCCATGGTGAGATACCTTGATCATCCTTGATATGGGGTGGAGGTGGGGCTTAAGTCAATTTCAACTTGATGTGCTGGACTTAGTTAACTCTCCATGGGAGACCTTACCCTCTGTAAGGAATAGATGGAAGTAGGGTATGGGACTGAGATGGAGGGAGCAGAAGGAAGTGGGAATCTGTGGTTAGTATGTAAAATAACAAAAAAAAAGTAAAAGCAAAGCTGAGCAAGCCATGAGGAAAATGCCAGTAAGCAGCTCCCTACATGGTTCCTGCCTCTGCTCCTCCTTGTGTTGATACTTTAACTTTCTAAATTGGCGAGCTATGACATGGAATCCAAGTTGGTTTTGATAAGAGTATTTTGTCAAAGGGACAGAAGGCAAACTTGAACATTGTATATAGACATTGTATATGTGTGTGTGTGTGTGTGTGTGTATTCTTGTTACACAAGAATATTTAACATGAATATATATTATCCATTAAATATATACCCTAAATAAAATCTAAGTGTATTTGATTCACAAGAGAAATTTTCTCACTATTCATGCATATATCTGATATAGTTCAAGATAATTATTCACAAATTAATTTACTCTTATTTTCAAAATACTTAGCATGTTTGCATAAAAATAATTTTTGAGAAATAAAACATTATTGTAAATAAAATTGTAACTTTTCTATTAAATCTGTTTAGAAATATCAATGTATGATGAACAGACATTTAAAAATGACAATATCACTTCAGTTCTCAATATCTATTGTTATTATCACTCTCAATCTTTTCAGTATCATGAAAGCTCTTATACTGCAGTGTTTGGAATTTTGATTACAGAAAATTGTGAGTAGATATATCTGAAGTCATGTTGAATATCACAACTAACATGTACTAGAGATTTCTAACAATGAAGTCCTGAACTGATCTGAATATTCTTCATCTGGAAAATGAGCTTGCTAAAGGAATGATCAATTTGACTCAGAATTAATCCCAGCTCAAATAAAAATCCAAGCATGTGATGAATTACTGTTATTCATTTTTCAGTTACTTTCAAGAGAGGACAAATGTATACATAGCTATGGATTCTGGGGTAGCTGAAGAGGGCTGGGAAACTTCATAAAAGGCTCTATAAGAAGTACTCATGGAGTTCATCAACATCTTCTGCTGAGTCTTCAGTCATGTGACATCTATGTGGCATATGTGGTAAAGGAAAGCAGCCTGGTGGTGAGACAGCCTGTCCACAGGTGCATTTGGCTCCTGGTGGACCTCTACATCTATCTCCCTTCTTCTTTTCTTCCATTCTGATCATCTTTGAGGAAATCGCATGGCAGCTAGAAATTATAATTATGCAGAGGTATAAGGGTGTTAAGGATTCATCAAATGACCAAGTGATGGTCCAGACAAGTTTTGCTGGTTCTTTATATGGCTCAGGTTTCTTTTTTTTTTTTTTTTTTTTTTTTTTTTTTTTTTTTTTTTTTTTTTTTTTTTTTTTTTTTTTTTTTTTTTTTTTTTTTTTTTTTTTTTTTTTTTTTTT
>PVIH01009219.1:20627-46340 GCA_004025045.1 Sigmodon hispidus | reverse complement strand
TAAATAACGATTATTTCTAAATTTATTCAACCTGGATGATCTATGTTGCTGTGCTTCTCCATTAGCTTAAGTAACTTAGAGGTGACAGTCATGTGGAGCATGTGCTGATGGGTCATTCTGACTTTTGTTATTTTCCTATAATGTTAGAGACATAGAGACTTTTAAATGATAGTGAATAGTGCACAGCCAAAAATTATTATGATTTTTTGAAATGATGTCATTATTTCACATGAATGCTCTACTTAAAAATAGAAATAGAGAATCAATGAAAAAACAGGGAAGTAACCTCTAATTTGAAATTGGATGCATTGTGATGCTTGTGCTGTAAAATCTGATGGTGTATTAATGTCCCTACATATATTATCCCAAATTGTACCTTTCAGTTATAATGGCTGTTCCAATAACATAATAGCCATTTACCTGTAATTATAAGTTTTCAAAGCCTGAAATGATTCCAATTGTTTTTCTCTGTACTTTTCACGTACAATGGTTTTGTGCAGTTACAAGATCCAAAAGGCTTATTTCAACTTTCTATTTCCACCTCTTGAATCATGTTTTAATTTAAATTAGTTTTTGGTGCACGAAGGGCCCTGGAAGATTAGCAAGGGCACTAACAAGCCTCAGCCAAAGGACTCCAGGGACGTAATGCTTGCTGATATTCAGTTCGCCACATTTAAGTTCCAGTTTCATCATGAAGGCTTAAACCAAATATCTATGTGCTTCTCCATTTCACCAGAAAAATGTGCCAGTGCCACTCCTCCATTCTCCTGCAATCATACTTTCTGAAAGTAGCTATATCTGCAGACAGGGCAGGGGACCCAGGTGACAGCTTCTCCACATGGCTCACTGATGCCAGTCCTCTGGATGCTTGCTGGTATAAAGAAAGGTAGCAATGAGTCTTTACCAGTCTTATGTGCTCAGCCCCTTGATCATTACCCATTGATACATACCCAAGTTTCCAACAGGAAGCAGAAGGCATCACACAGAATCTTGGAGGTGATGGTAGGAAGGGAGCTCTGTTTAGGTTTTAAATATGCTTCTCTTGAGGTCTCTTGGAGCTTGGAAAGCTTGTGGAATATCCAGATTGTGTTCAACAGAGATAAGTTGAAGCACAAAATCAGCAAAGGTGAGACTTTTTAGGTGCAATTGAGATGACTGAAAAATTGATTTATGATAGTAGCTTGAGACAATGAGCCTTGCTTCCCTGTTGTCTGTCACTTTACCATGTGCACTGCATGTAATGTAAATGATTAAGTTCAAATCCAAAGTCTC
Source organism: Sigmodon hispidus (assembly GCA_004025045.1). Taxonomy (NCBI): domain Eukaryota; kingdom Metazoa; phylum Chordata; class Mammalia; order Rodentia; family Cricetidae; genus Sigmodon; species Sigmodon hispidus. The sequence goes on along the minus strand of PVIH01009219.1, from coordinate 45,068 downwards.
ATCCTTTTTAATTACCAAGATTTAAGTCTTTGGGAGCAGAAGAAACACAGAGTGAATGTGTTAAAATAAGTATGGATCCCAATGCCTTAGACCCATGACTATGACAAATGCCCTCTGGTTGAGGATCAGAGGCATGACAGATAGTAAAGTCTTCCTCTGGTCCAAGTATGTGTGTTATGAATGATTGACCATTGTATATAGAGACTGTTGACTATAGGCATTTACCTAATCCTTGATGTTTACGGTCCAAGACTGCTTACCTTCAGAGAGGCCCCACTGAGAGGCAAGCTACCCTTCCTCCTTGTCCTCCTTGTACTGAACCTATTAAACACAATGGTTTTCTGGTTGGTGCCATATTTCAGAATGAGCATAGATTACCTGAACCCAGATTTTATGTATATGAACTTTTGGTTCTTTCAGTGTCTGTCATTTCTTTATTCCTGCATTGCCCCGGTCAAGATTCTAGAACTAAGCTATTGACATCAAGAGTCAAAGTAATTCTTTATGTGGGTAGGATGGGGAAGCAAGACGAAAATGCTGCAATGCGAAAAGGTGTTAAGCCACTTGGCTGGATATAAAAATAGAATAATGGGTTAATTTAAGTGTACGAGTTAGCAAGTAAAAAGCTTGAGTCATAGGCTAAACAGCTTGTAATTTATATAATCTTCTGTATGTTTATTTGGAACTAAGTTGTTGCAGGACTGTGAGTCAGACCTTGGGGCTAGGCTGGACCAGAAACTTCAGACTACAGATGGTATTCCAATGTGGTCCATGTATATTCATGTGAAGCCTGACAGAGGGATCTAGAATACAAAAATGGAACCAAAAATAGCCTCCTAGTTGTGTCTCTCAAGTGGGCCTTGGTACAGAGACAAAGTGGTCAAAGACTTCAATTTCAACAAGACAGAAGGCTTGGTACGTGCAGGATCTGCTTATGGCTGATTTAGGGTTTCCGTTTTTACAGGCTAAAAGGGAACAGAATCAAGCATGCCTTATTGGTGGCAGCAGTTTTTTTGGATTGTCTCAGTTTGTGGGTGGAAGACAGGATAAAACGTGGAAAAGATGTTTTATTGGAAGAAGCAGATATATATTGTGGGACTAGTACTAGATGATGATTTAGGTTTGAGGTTATCAGTCCTTAGGAAGCATCTACAATACTGGTCAGGTTGATTATAATGGTGTCTGCTCAGATACTTCTAAAAATTATGTTTTGTAGACCTCTATATTCATGGTTTGTGTTTCGAACTGGTATTGGATGATGAAGACATTACTGGTGCAGACTTATCACTATGAACCACTTCCCACTTTCCAGTTAATTGCAGCTGTGGCAACAGAAGCAAGAGGACTTAGACAGTCTCCTGGGAGGGCCAGCTAGTATCTTCTGCATAAACAATGAGTGCCATAGGCCTTCTTTGGAAATTATGGGCACCAGGACTTCCTACGCCTGAAAGCTGGCACAATTATGCAATCGGGTGACCTGGAACAAAGCATCAGATCTGTATCTTGTGTATCTGACTTGGGCTTTCTACATCTTTAGTGTTACAAAGTCTGTTTTCTCACAGGAAATGTAGGCTACTCTTCTTATCACAGCTCTATCAGAGCCTGGCTGAGTATGTGTGAGTGGTAAAAGGGTCTTCCTGATCTTTAGAGACTGCAGAGAATAGGGTCAAACAGACTGAGTGCTAATTACCAGAGCCCACACTCATAACCTATTTGAGTGCCTGAAACCATTCAACATTCTATATGATGGAGCCACTGTTAGAAAATGGGAATCCATGTGCAGACCTCAGCAGTTGCTCTGGGCTAGCTCCTGCCTGAGACACAGACAGGAAGAAAAATGTCCATGCTCCCATCACATTGTGTTCATACAACTAAGCAGATGCCTTCTTCCTCTGCAGCAGCCACATACGAGTCAGGTGAAGACCTCATAGCAGCAGACACCATAACAAGTGGTGGTGGGATGAACAGAGGGTTTGGTATAGTATACTAACAAGCAGATGGTATTTTTTTCCAGAAAGTGTCAATAGTTTTAAGCCAATGACTAATATTACTAGGAGCTTCTAAACTTTTTTCTACTATTGGTTAGGTTGGGAAACACATAAAAAGAGTAGGTATGTTACTATAAATCATTTGCTTAATTTGATGTGGTCAAAGAACAGAAAAATTAAGATCTTGGCAATTGTTCATTGACTTATGCTAATCTTTCAATAGACTATGTTTGGAATTTATACTGGGACATGGAAGGATGTACTACTGAGCATGTAATCTTCCTGTTTTCCTGTGTATTGCAGCAAGAGACTGTAGATTGGTGCTGGCTTTACTGAGAGCAATGTGGGGATTTATCAAAAACTCAGAAATAATTCTCTCATATAAATCAATATTCCAATTAGTAAGAATATCAAAAAATATGAACTGGATATTAAAGAGACTTTCATGCTCCCACATTCTTTACAGCTCTATGCACAATAGTCTAGGAATTGGATCAAACATTGTCCATCAACTAATGAATGGATAAAAGAAATGTATATACACACAATAAAATATTGAGCAATAACAAAGAATGAATTTTTTTTCATTAGCAACCACCCGGATCAGCCGATTAGCTAGAAAGATATTGCATTAATTAAACATATGACAAGATAATGAAATACAAATGCTGATTGTTTCATAGAAGTTGAGGAAATTGACTAGTAGAATTAGAGACTAGAGTGGTAGTTACCACAGCCTTGGAAGGTTGAGAAAGTGAGAACACACAGTCTATTTGACAGAAACAGTAGCTCATTTGGTTAGAAGAAACAGCTTTTAATTCCTGATAGCCCACAATAACTGTGACTGATTGCTACTACTTATATATCTCAAAATGGCCCAACAAAAGTAATTATGCTCACCATCAATGCAGAGATAATAAATGTTTGAAGTTACAGGCATGTAAGCTACCTGTATTCAGTCATTACGCATGGGAAACATCAGAGTTTCCACTGACATGTACAATTATTATAGGTCAATATAAGTATCAAATGTACTAAAAGGTTTCATCCCTAGAAAGAACTCATGCCAATTATTCATAGCTACTGTTTTGACTTCTTCCTACCCAGAAACCACTAGCTGATTTCTGCCTTTGTGGACTGTCTCTTCTGGGTATTATCACAAATATACTTTTATAATGAAATCGACAAGAAACAGGTTCCTACATAAGCCCTAACACTTAGCTCTGCCTCATCTCTGCAGAAGAAAATCATTTTGGGATGTCAGGGTAGCTTAGACAATTTTCAGGAGGCTTCAATTTGTGCTTGAAGATCACACCAAAAGACAATGACTAGGATAATTTTGCAAACAAAATGACTAATTTGTTCCTGTCCTACATGACTCTAAGTCTGCTTCCAATATATCAAATGCTAGGCAGAATACATGTCAACGGCAGGCTCTGGAAGGAATATTTTCCCAAACAGAATCATCATGTACTACTTTATTTTATCACTTGTTCTAACTTGGTCTTCTTCCTGTCAGTAACATATGTTCTAGCTTATTCTGTTTCCATCATGTGTTTCTAGCACGATATGTTACACATCCTAACAATGTTGTCTTCTGTGTTTCTAGATTTACCTTAAAAACAGTGGGACAAATTATAGTGTTACTGAGCAAGTGTCAATGTACAGCATACCACATCCTGGCAGGTACTGCTATTGGCAGTTCTCTGAGAAGTTCACACTATGTTTTTCTTTGTGAACATGAGCTAATCCACTTGACAAAGACACTCTCAATGTATGTGTGTGAAAGCTTCAAATATGAGCATGTTTAAAGTATGAAACATATAAAGCAACTAATAACAGTTGAGGTCGTAATTATTTCATCCTCCTTTCCAAACTCCTCACCTGAAAATGAGAGGCTCTCTGTCCAGAATAAATTGAAAGGCTTTTGAAGGCTGCCATGAAGCTAAAGCATGTCTAGTTGGTGGGCATGTTGCTAAGTGCCTCTGGAAGGTTGAGAATACCAGAGATCTCAGATTTCCCAGGAATTCTACATCCACAGATTTGGTTCTGCCTAGGGCTGGCTTTCATCCTTGGAGTGAATCAATATCGAAAGAGTGATTTCAAAGGGCTCAAGTTATTTGTAGTCTATTTAGGTTCAGAATGTTATTTCAGCTCCTCTTGCACAGAGCAAATCTCACCAGAAGCAAGACCATATTTTTTCATACCTACACAGAAAAAAGACCATTTAGCACCCTCAGTAAAAGATATAAAGATTAGAAGAGTAGAGAGGTTAGGGTTTTTTTTTTCATGGTTTCCCCCATGAGAATTTAAGAAAAGTAAATGCAAATAGCAGAGATGCCTGGAATGGCAATTTCAGTCCTGCTGAACCTAGTGCATGCTTGTCTTATCACAGTGGGCACTCAGCAAGACTGAGTCTGTGATGGCTGCCCACTTTGTCAGAGTTTGAACATATTTCTCAAAAGCAGTGACATTTAGTTTTCCACAATCCAAATGATAAGTTCCAGGTAAAAATCCTATAAGCCAAACACATGGAGCTAAGCAAAAAAGAGACACAAAGTCATTGAACCCTGCAAACTTATATAGCTCATAAACTGAGCAACTTTTACATTTTTACGGAGGGGCTAGATAGCCAGTACTAGTACATAATCTAGCCTATGATTATAGAGTATAAGTGCCATTAAAAACATTTTGTAAATAAGCCTTTCAGGCCTCACTGCAATTTGGAAGCTTGTCCGAAAGTGAAGAAACTTAAGGGAGGGCAGCATTCAGAGCCACTCTGGAGGTCATATGGCCCTTGCTAGTATAAGGTCGCCTTGCATCCAGCTGTCCTGATTTATGTTTACATGGATTAGAAGGTCCTTTGAAGAGTGCTGACTTGTGATTGGCATAACTTATAAAAGTCACATATCTACTTCTTTGTCATTTTTCAAAAAGTACAGATAGCAGATACAGCAAATTTCCCTACTCATGTCTTATAGAAAAATGCAGACTTATATCTAAACTCTGGGAGTAAAATCATTGCTAGTTAGTGTGTTCGTGTTAGTAAGAATCCTGCTCTCTTGATGTACACATTTTAAAAAGTAAAATGCATGTAGTGAATTCTATAGTGTTCATAATTTAATAAGAACAAGTAAAATTGACATTTTATAAGTGTTAAGCATTTTTACATATACTTACTTAAAATTCTGCATTTTGGTGTGATGTTCAACAACTTATTTTTACTTTAAGAACAACATCTTCAATTAATGTTTTTGTAAAGGTAAAATGTTAAACTTAAAATAGGTTTTGGTGCATCAAAATTCTAAGTTTCTGAATACATTCCAAGGTATTCTTCAAAACAATGACCCAAAAATTGTGGAAATATGATTGCAGTTTTATAGAACTCACCTTCCTCACAATACACACATTTACAACCTCACATAAAGCATTATTATTTTTCAAAATCAATTGAGAATAGTAACCAAGAACATCAAAAAATTATTTTTCCCTCTACAAGAACAGCTACTTATTTTAAATGATTCAGACTTTGAAGCTCAGACAGGTTAGGTAATTTGTCTAATGCCATGAGGCTAGAACAATGGTCATTTGAGGTTAACATTTCGCCTTTCCTGTAAATCTTGGGACTGTGGAGCTGACTCAGAGGGTAAGAATACTTAGTGTACAAAAAATCTGAATTCAGTGAGAAACCCTGCCCCAGGGGTATAAGGTAGAGAGGAATAGAGCAGGATACTCTTTGACCTCTGTATGCACATACATGTGTGCATAAATAAAACACATATACCACACTCCCTACATGCACACGTAGAATAGTTACAGAGTTTAGATTTCTAAGTTTCTATTCTAGTTTGGTAAGGCAGAGAACAGGAATTCTCAGATGATACTCTCCTTATTCAAAGCAGTTAACATAGACAAGACCTATGAAGACTGGGGAAGCATAAATACATGTGTTTGTTCACACTATGAGTTGATTATGAACAGAGTAGTATCCTTAAGAATGCCATTTGTCTAAAAGATGGTGCATAGTTAAGCTGGCTAAAGGCCTGCTAACATAAATCTTTTATCTTTTTAAAAATCCTTTGGATGAGATTTATTTGATTAATACCTGGCTGTATTCTCTGGGACTATCATCGTTGATAATGTCATGCTGTCTTCTTAAAATCTGAGTTTATGTATTAAGTTAAGACCATGTGGCCTCAACTTTAAGTTTCATTATCTATTTTTCTTTGGTGAACAGTCAAGTCACTACCAAATGAGAGTTAAATCAGGCCCCCAGGCTGTGTGCAATGCAGATGGAGGCCAAGTGGTGCCCTCATGGGAACAATTTCTAGCTCCTTACCCACTTAGCCTGTGAGGCTTAACTTACTATTATAGCTTGACTTGACAGTCAGATATTTTTCAAAGCCTCTGTCTCCTAAATCATATGAAAGTCAGACATTACATTCCTTCCTGACTATCCCCAGCCAGATACTTCTCCTGTACAGCTATAAGCTTTACCTGCAGGTTGTTCACTCAATAGCCACATTAGCATAACAAGGTACTTCATTCTTCTCATTTTGGAAACAGTGTTTTCCTGTCAAGGACGTAGAGACAAAATCATCATGAACTCTAAACCACTGTCTGTCTACAATTTAGTAGGTAGTCAACAAAGAAGTATTTTGAATTATAGTCTTTCTTTCTCCCCATTCTTTTTGAAATATATATTGAAATATGCTTTAAGTTTCTGCTGTTGCTATATGTTCTCTAACCTATATGTGTAGTGGCATTATGTGTTACATTTAAAATAATTGTCCCACCTATGAGTTTAATAAAAGCTGATTGGCCAAAAAGGCAGACAGTAAGGGTGGGCAGGGCTACCAGACAAAGAAAACTCTTGAGTACAGGAAGAACAGAGACAGATGACAGAGAGCCACCAGAGACTGCTGCCATAGACACGATGAGGAGATAGCAGCAGACACAGAGGAAAGAAGCTGAAATATTGCTATGAGAAAAGGTACTGAGCTGTGCGGCTGAACAAGATGGGTTAGTTCAGATGAAGGAGCTAGCAAGTTATATTCCTGGGCCCTAGGTCAATGTGCATAAAAATAATATAAGCCTGTGTGTGATTATTTGAGGCAAAGCGGGGCTGAGAGTGGAGCTAAACCTCTGGGCTAAACCAGAAAGTTCAGCCCAGAAAACTTTCACAACATTTATGTTGGGTTTTTTTCATCTAATTAAGAATTTAGTTAATGATCATGTTGATTGCTATACATTTTTTTTCTCTACCTGGGAAAAATGTCCTGTGATTCAAAGACTTTTTAAAATACACTTCTGTATCGGTAGGAGTATACTACAATGTGGATTAAATGCTCCTATTCATCTGGTAGTAAAACCATAAATGGTTGTCATCTGCTGTGTGCTCCCTTGGTCCTCTGCTTCACAGCAATAGAAACCACCGCATATGATGACTGTACAAGTTATATTTAGTAAAGCATGGCTAGAAGAGAAAGACATCTGTAGTTGAAAATGTCATTTCATTCTAAGCTACCAAACTATGTGAAAAATGCACTAGAAGTGTCTGAGAGAGAGAGAAAGGCAAGGTTGCTTCATTGTGGAGGTAGTATTCTAGACCTTGCCTAGTTATGTCACCCCTGGTAAGACTAGAGGGGTCTATTTCTACTCCAGCTGTTTGTGTGTACATTCAGTAGGAGCCAGAGAGGCATCTGGAGAGCACTTCAGAGCTGTTTATCTGTACAGTCTAGTCACTGAGCATGCCAGTGCCTGCTGAGATGTCCCACAACAAGTGCTGTGTGACCTCAGAAGAAGGCACAGGGACTTTAGAGATAAAGAATGACCCCAGGACACTAGAATATCTTCATATTTTCTGAACATAAATGTTACTATGCAGTTGCTTTTACAAACCAGAGAGGACTAAGTGTACTCTCAGATTTAGGCTAAAAATGTCACCGTGCTGCATTTTCTCATGAATGCAAGTTTCAATGGTCATATGGGTACCAGTAATTTTCTAGTTTAATGTTGGACAGGAAATTGAATTGGAAGGAGAGGAGTGATTATGCAGCTGTTCTCTTAAAAGTCAGCCTGTTTCTGCTTTCTAGGACATGGCTACACCATCTTAAAGTGAAATTTTCTCAGTCTGGAAACTTAAACATCCTAGAATTAAAAAAGTATCTTACTGAAAACTGAAAATGAATTTCATGATAATATTACTTGTATCCAACATTTATTAATATTTGGAGACTCTGACTATAATTATGAATAAAAAGAGAGGTATTTGAAAAGGAAAGGAAAATTACACAAAATGTCTAGTTATTTCTGTTAGTATAATAAAATCAGATTTCTTATAGCCATACATTTTTCAAGTCATTCTGACAGTGGTTGGTTCATAGCAAGAAAATGATTTTAACAATGGTGGTCTCATAGAAAAAAATATTGATGCCAAACAATCTAGGATACAAACAGTCTTCTCAGTCCAGGAGCAGGGGTAAGTGTCATAATCTCACTGCTGTCTGAAGTGGAGCTATTTGTAGAAGATTTTCCTTGTGTTATCAAGGCTTTGGGCTTTTACTGACTTGAGCTTCATAGCCATGATGCCAGTATAATTTTGAAGCAATCAGAATTCAGTAAACAGATCATAGTAGCACTGTGTACAATCATAAAATGTCAGGGCTCAAGAAAACAGTGTCAGGTGCTGACTTTTAAAGGGATCACTGTCAGTTTTTAATAACAACATTTGTTTAGCCTCCCAGACATGCAAGGCATTAAGTGTCCTTGTGACTCTTGCTTGAATTAGAATGAAGGTTGCTTAGCTCCCATCTTTCAAGTTACAATTCTCAGTGCCTCACAAAGTAACAGAACTCTCTTTTACTGGTTGAGTCTACCACTACACAAAATCAACAGAAATTTTGTAGGGTCTCTGGCAGCTAAGTGTGACCATTGGACAGAAGTTAGGTCTACAAGATTGTTGCGGCTGATCTATGTGAGAGAGGAGGTCTTCTCTTTGCACATGTCTTTCATGCTAGGATTTGGAGATAGGTATTCTATGGACCTCCTTCAAAGGTGGGGACCGGAGACTGTGCATGTGAGTCTATCTAAAACACTAGACTATCAGTGTTTTATGCTACATAGATTTAGCCCTCAGTTGACTGGCTCAAACAATTACAAAATTATTACTAGATTTTAATAAAACAAAGACAAAACTTTGAATCTCATTTTCTTTATAACCTTAGTTCATAAATTTTCTATTTTGACTGAACAAAAGCAGCAGTGACAGGAAAAATCAAAAGAAATTTGGTCTCTGGAAGACATTAGAATTTCATCATTGAGTCCCTTAGTAGAGAATTCAATGCAGGAAACTGATGTATTGAAATCAGTATATCTAAAAGACCAGTTTGGAGCAAGGGATTAGGGTACTCCTTGAAGGACAAACATGAAATCCCACCTTTTTTGAGATAGAAAGCACAGTGGGGATATCACAATGAAGCTCAGTGGCTGTGTCACCTACTAAAGTTCAAAGTCATAACTACAGACGTTATCCCTTAGAAATCATTTCAGAGGGAGAAAGGTCCATGCAGTTCTCTGGAGAAATTTCTGTATGCATCTTTGCAACATATAGTTGAGTCTGCTTTCCATCAATAGGGAGTTTATTTCCGGGTTTGGGGAAAAAGAAAAAGTTACCTCTATGTCATGGTATCTTCATTCTCATGATGTTTGCAGTAATCTTCATGATCATTAAGAAGTGGAAAGAGCCTGTAGTAATATAACAGTTTGTGAAAATAGAAGATAGATAAATTGATGTGCATATGTACACAGAAACACATGTTTCTATACATATATATAGTTAGGTATTATCCAGTCTTAGAAAATCAGGGTTTCCTGCTATTTGCTACAGTATGGATTGACCTAGGAAAAATTTTATGGAGTGAAATAAACCAGAAAGAGAATATTAGGATTATGTAATGTCTGTTTAAGTGTCGCTAAAGTTTGAATCTTGAGCATCCCCCAGTATCTATGGGTTATACTTTCCTGCCCAGGTTGTGGAGTTACCAGGAGGTGGTGGACCCTAGAGGGTGGGGTCCAATGGAAGAGAGTTAGGTCCTTGGGATTCTTATTCTTTCACTCCCTGCTGCTATGTGATGAAAATCTTTCTCCTAGATTCTCTCCTCCATGGCCAGCTACATCACCACAGATCCAAAAGAAGCAGGACCAGTAGACCAAACCTAAGACCACCAAAATTTTGAGTTAAAGAACTTTTCTTTTTAAAATGTTGATTATTTTAGATATTTCCCACAGTAATGAAAACTTTTCTAATGTATGTGTATGTGTGTGTGTGTGTGTGTGTGTGTGTGTGTGTGTGTGTGTATTTATTCACAGAGAGGAAGAACTGAAATAACCTTGGCTGGAGTGTGAGGAGATGTAGTTGAAAGGAAACAAAGCAACAGTTACACAGAATAAGCAAGTCTAGGTCTCTAGTGCAGAACATAAAGCCTATAGTTAATTTGTGGTAGTATTAGGAACTCTGCTAAGTGGATTCTAGCTGATTTTGTAAAACAAAAATGCCACTATGTAAAATAATAGATATGTTTATTTAGTTATCTATGTCAGATGATTTACCATTTAATGATCCTATAACATCATATTGTAAACAAATATGTACAATAAATTTTATTTCATGAAATCTTTCTGCCTTTAAAGTAAACAGACCAGATTCAGACCAGGTTTTCAGTCAGGATGATCCAAAATTTATTGCCTTAGAAGAAAATTATTTCCAAGTTTAAGTAAAGTTGAAATAAATGCCTTACCAGTTCTTGATTCTGTCTGTCCTTTTAAAACTGAAGTTTGGGGGCTGAAGAGATGGCTTAGTGGTTAAGAGCACTGACTGCTCTTCTAGAGGACAGGGTATCAATTCCCAGCACCTTCATGGCAGCTCACAGCTGTCTGTAGTTCCAGTTCCCAGTTCCAGGCAAACATCAAGGAAAATAAAAATAAATAGATAGATAGATAGATAGATAGATAGATAGATAAAAGGTTTAAAAAAAAACCTGAATTTTGATGTGATGATGGAAGGCATGTTCTTTGACTATGTCAAATTCCACTTTTTCTGCCTTTTTAGGTCACTTGGAAGTGGTAGCAAATGGTGGCTGGCTGTTGAGCCTTAAGCTGGTCCACAGATGCTCAAATGAGCACCTCAATGTCACATCTATGTAATGATTTTTAGTAAGTGGGCAATGGAGATTTTGATCCTTGTTTATAGTGTTCTTAGAATAAAAAGAAAAAAAAATCATGACAAAGAGGAGGATCTTGGCAGCACAAATATTTATTTCCACACTTGCTTCAAGAAATAGTTTATCTGCAATTACAAATTGCAAGTCAGAAGAATTTTCCCTTTCCTTTCTCTTTATGCTGTATTTTCAGTTCTTTTATATTCTCTGTCTCTTCAAAGTAACTACAAATTAATTCAGCCCAAGTTCTATTTGAAATGGTCCAACTGCAGATATATCCAGAAACCAAGAGATTTAGAGAGGCAAGAACAAGAAAGATTCACCTCCATGAGGCTTATTTCATAACTGCTTGGCATTCTGACTGCAGTACTATCTTTCAGAATATGCCATTTGAGGAAATAACTACAATGCGAAGGTAGACAGAGAAGAAGTGACAGCTTTACCTTCTCCTGTCAGCCACAGAATGCAGATTTGGTACCCTTTTTAATTTTATATGTAATGAACAGAGTGAGATGCAGAGTTCAAATTGGGGCTTCATTCCAATATTATTGGTGTTACTGGTAATGCAAACTCTGTATTTGTTATAGTTTCACCTTACAATGTAAGTGCACTAGAAGGCCTCCCTCTCTTATTAAATTTTAAATGTATATTTGAAGTGCTGAACTCTTAAAAATGAATTTACACAGTCATGTACTTTAAGGCACAACTTATAAATAGTAAAAAGTCAAAAGTTTCTAAGATATTGTAATTCTCCACAAAGATGCTTCATCTGTTTTCATGAAAAACGTAACAGGCAGAAACCTGAATTTGTAAACTTACAGTGTTGTCATTCATAGTCTGAAAAAGTATTATAGTGAAGTCTCTTCTGGCTAGTAGAGCTAATCGTCAGTGGATTCTGCATGATTATTTGATAATAACAAACAGGTAGGATGTGTAATGATGGATACTGTGCCCATCTTTCTTTTAATTTTTAATAGAAACCTCCTGATGTGCATTTTTCCAATAAATTTATTTCACAAACACAAGACCAACAAAATCTCAGATGATCAGCCAACAATGACTTGGGAGCCCAGACTCCACAGATTCATGACTCATATCTTTATTGCACAGCCCTTCCTCAGCACTTGCTAGCACCTCTGCCTGTCTGGAGGTGCCTGGTATGTTTCAGTGATTAAAAGTCAGCTTTCTTAATTGGTAGTTGTGATGGTTTCTATATTTTAGGCTTCTTTATAAGTCTGTGTGATAACAGATTGAGTGCTTTCTTAAAGAGCTGCTGAGAGTAGGAACACCGCCCCCACAGAAGGTTGAGCCTCGTGGAAAGGAGGGCAGATAACTGGGCTGTCCTTGAAGTGGCATTGGATGTCAGCATTTTCTGGACTCTTCTTTTGCTCAGCAGCAACAATGAAGTGAGTAGCCTCATTCTACCACCTACTCTCTGCCATGATTTTTTTTTCCCACCACAATCCCCAAATGACAAGAGTGAATAACCACACATCATATCATTAGTCCAGACAAACTTTTCTTTTATTTGATTTTCTATGTTTCTTTGTAACTGGCTTGATAAATTTTTGTAAACAGCAGCAAACTGGCTTTAAATTTTAATCAGGACTCAGTTCCAGTTTCTCGAAGAGAGGCATCTCTTTCCTTTTAAGACAATATTTCATTAGGCATTTCAACTTTTGAGCCTCATATTGTTGTCCCAGACATCACAGAAGAGCTGTTATTCCATTGTTGTCAAGTGCTCAGTTTTTTGAAGATGCAATTTGAAGACTTCAAACAACAGGCTGCTCCTTTGAATGCATCTTGTCTAAGTTACAGTAATTTACTCCTTGTGAGTTGGAAACCACATGAAGTCACCTCATCAATATTGCCCTCTCCACTTTGAGGAGAATATGATTGGATTGATTTAGACACAAGAGAAGCATCCTTGAATTATCTAATATTCTACACAGTACCCTTTCGATCTCTAATTTGCTAATTTAACCCTATGCATTTCCAGCTACTTGACTTTATGTGTCATAGACACTCCTGCCCCAGGGACCAAGTGGCATTTTGCTATGAGGGTTTGGTTTGACAGAACATGTTAGGGCCTTATTTCTGCAGCAAGTACTTTGCACTTACATATTAATTTCTTTTTCATAAATTCCCTGTGCTGACATGAAGAACTATCTGTCAAATTGAATGTGATTAGTTCACTACTGAAATGAAGCAAATGTCAGTTCAAGACCATCCAAGGCTCAACCAGAAGCACTGTATGCTTGATCATTTAATTATGATTTTATTTATATTTTGAAAGCATAAATATGGACTTATATTCATTAATAAGCTGCTTATTCATTTGTTAAATTTATTGCAATGGTTCTTGCAAATGCATTTTATAATGTAAGATACCAATCTAAATGTTTTCTTAAATAATTCAAATTTTTAAGCTCAAATATTCATAGGACTATGTTGTTTTTTCCTTTTCATTTATTAACTGATTTTAATTGTCACAAAAATTAAACACATATAATGGATTTTTATGTGATGTTCTGTTACATGTACTCATTGTATGGTGTTTAGTTTACTATGCATGGTTCATATTTTAGCTCTTAAAGCTTTTTACCATTGCTTTGTTATGAGGATATTAGAAGTCCTTCCTGCTTTATTGAAAATTTGACCATTTCTTATGTTACTCTTCTGTGGAAAGGTGCAGCAGAATTTCTTACACCTGTCTAACAACTGACTATAATGCAACATTCACTAAGAAATCTCTCCTTCCTTATTTTTCCTCATTTGAGTATCCCTCAGCCTCTGCCAATCATGATTCAAATCTCAACTTCTTTGAGATTATTGTTCTTAGATTCCACATACCAGTGAAATTATTAGTTAAGACTTGCTGCTTCATTCAAACCCTTATACTCTAACCCATTATCTTCATCTGGCTCATGTTTTTATAATAAATAATAAGTGAAATGAAGACAATAGTAATAAAACTAACTATAGGAAACAATTAGAAATGCTACCAATGCATTTATTCATGTCCACGAGTTCCATTCTAGTTCAGGATGAGCACCAGTCAGTATCCTAAAGCATCACCCTTGAGTGTCATTTTTCTCAGAAGTATAGTCACTTGACCTCACAAGAACCTTATTTAGCATCACTGGGTATGGCATCTTTCACCAGGTCAAAACATCACTTTAGAGACTCTGCCATGGTTGTTTGTAGTGTTAGCATTTCCCCTCTGCCTAATAAATCAATACTCTGAGCATCCAAGTTTATACCCCTTTCCTTGGTGATCCTTCACCACCAGTTCTTTAAAGGAGTTATGTTTATTATCTTTAACTTCTGCTTTCCACTTTTCTCCTAAGTGTCTCTGTGTGACATTTATTTACATCCCTGCAGAGCATCAAATACTCCACAGGTCATGACTAATTCCTGTTTTCTATTTCACCTAGTTTATCATTCAGCACGGCTAATGGCTTCCTCATGTTCAATGTTATTTTTCATGATTTCTTGGGTGCCACAGTCTGCCGATTTTTTTTTTCAACTGCACATCTCTCTTACTCTCAAGTTTTATTTTCTGCATATTTCACTGTATTATCTCTCTAAACTTTCAAAATTGGAATTCTTCATGCCTACCATCAGAGACTTTCAGAGGTAAACTCTTTGTTGGTATCATTTCCATTTAGGTGGAAAATTGAGCATGTTTCTTATGATATACTAGATGAATTCTCTTTTTATTAAAAAAAAACATATTTGGGTCTCTACTTCCCTGCTTAAAGAATTCAGTTGCCAACAACTCTATGTTTAGTTTATATGATCAAAGATTTTATGATCATTTAATTGCTCCTTATTTTACACCTTACGCTCAATATTATCTTTATATTCATTGGTTTCAATTCATGCACAGAATATAGCAGTTGCTCATTCTATCTTTTTCTGTTTATTGCAGTACAGCATAATGTCTAAACTGTGATATTACAAAAAATCTTTTCACTTGTTAGTCTTGATTTTGTGTCTCTATCTTGACCCATTCCAAGCACAGCAAGGATTTAATTTTCTACCGAGATAAGCTTCAGGAACTGGCACTCTTTCATCTACTTCAAACTTCCAATGTTCTGTTACTTTTAGCCTACTGTGAGGGGATGCCATAGTCAATTAGATGTTTCTGGTCTGGCCTCTGTCACTGTGTCTCTTCTGAGATTTTCCTTGGTCACCCTTGTGCAGTCATACTAGCTCTTATGCTATGTCTCAAACCTGGGACACAGTCACTCACTGTGGGGTTCTTGTCTCTGTCATTCTTTCTTCCTAGATGGCATATCCAGATATGAATACACCTTACAGCTACCTAAACCCTGTGAGTGCAATCCCCCTCTTAAGTGAAGACCCCTTTAAATCCATCTTCAGCATCACCGCTTCTCCTTTCATTCTATTACCTTAAGATCACACAGAAGTCATTTAATAATGTTTGTAATAAAAGAAAGTTATCAGATCAGATCATATCACATCATAGACAAATGCTTGAGAAATGCAACAATGAACACCTGAAATCACTGTCAGGGTGATTTCAAACTCATATAAACAGAATGGTGTGTTAGAAGTATTGCAAGCCATTGCTCATTCACCTCTGCCTTTCACCTTCTCTCACCTGAGTGACACACCTTCACCCTTTTGTATGTCTGGCTGCGTTGCTATATCCAGACTTAATAGTATCCATTGATTTGTGGATATACATATTCTTATTTAAATATCTTCACACCCTGAGATCCTTGAATGAATATTTTTTTCTGTATAAGTATGTGAAAAGCAATATGTTTTTGATGACAAGAACTACATTTCTTGTTTATATAGACTGAGGGTGTACTAGTTCACCTTCACCCAGTATCAAATCTTTATTGAAAGAGAAATGGTGTAGTCAGTTCATCATTGGAACCTAAATGGAGAGATAAAGTTTTCATTTTTCTCTTAGTTGTGGATAGAATCCTTCTTATAAATTTGAAGTTGAATGCTGGTGGTGAGGGGTCAAATTCTTGCTAGTTCCTTCACCCATTTCTTTGGAAGCTGAATTGCCAAGAGTGTTCCTCTTTTACTTTACAAGAAAGCAAGATATATATTACCTGAGAATCTAAAAATATCTTTGTTTTATTTCACATAGGGAAGAGTAAAGCAAAACCCGTTCTCCACTGACTGAAAAAACTTTATTCCACTAGATTTTCATAGAAGATCTTCATGTCTTATGAACCTGAATATACAGTATTGTAAGGGAACCAGTTCTCAGCTCTGTAGCTGACCCATGATCTAGGATTTAGCATGAAGAAATCTTTTAAAACAGTGGATTTAGAGAAGCAGAAGGCTTTGAATTCTTAATATTGTGGGAGTAATTTCTGTGTGCTGGTTCATTTGAGAAACATTGCTTATTTTGCTTCATGATTTAAGGTAGCGGTAGCAAGACAGATTATTATGCCTTGAGTTGTGACTCTGCTCTTCCTTAGGCAGAAACAAGCAAACAAAGAAACAAATAAAATCTATGGAAATTAAAAATAAATAATTAATTATTTGGCTTTATGTGTCTTAAAATTTATATAAATTCCATGCCTTTCTGCCAATAGCTTAATTAGCAATCTTGGTCTATGTTATACAGGTTAGTTAACAAACTCAGTAAGATTTTGTTCAGAATAATGAATTCATAATTTAATAGTTACATGAAAGTTCAAAAATCATATTTATATTTATAGGTGTGTATTGTATAAATCAATACCAATAATTGAAGATAGTTATTGATTAATGGCATCTATACTTTTTTCCTCTAGCAATACACATATGTCTGCATGCATTTTTTTTACTGTAACTTTCAATTCATAGAAGCTTATATATAGGTTTTCTTTTTTCCTTTTTTATTATAGTTTCATTTTTTTTTTATCCAATTATCCCCTTGTTGACTCCCTTCCCCCTCTCAATCCTCTCAGTCACTTTCTCTTCTCCTCATTTTATTGTGGAATTAGAAACTATCTTGTAAAGTCAGAAATGAGTAAGTAAAGAGTAAAGAGGGTATGGAGAATGTTTGCAATGATTAATGTTATCATCATTGGGCTGAATAATTTATGCCAACTTGACATAAGCTAATATCATTAGAGAATTAAAAAAAAACCTCAGTTAAGAAAATGCCTTTAAATTCTAATTTAGTCTTAGAGAAGCTGTATAAAATTTTGGCACAAAAAAACCACTGAAACTGTTGTCAAATTACATTTTTTTTTCAATTTTCATTCTAACCACAACTTTATATTTGTGTTCCAATTTCTTTTTGCTTAATTTTTTGTTTCTCTACAAATTCACTTTTTCCCCCTATGATATTCTTTTAGAAAAAAAAATAAACCCTTACCCAAGGAAGCTTAACATGCTTTGTTATTGTTATTTAAATCAATTTTCTTGTTACTTAAATTACATGATCTATCAAGTATGCATTTCCAGCCATTTGCCATTTTAAAACTTAATTTCACGTAAGCCAATTTCCACTTGTTAAATTGCGGAATATGTGTAGTGAAAAAAACTCAACAACTACTATGGATGTACATAAAAAGACAGCTCATTTGAGTCATGTATAACTGTATATACTCATCCTACAGAATGGATTCAGTCATGTGATGTCACATTGTCCGTGTTCACAAATACATACCAACTGAAAGACTGACCATGAAAAAATTATTTTCAAGCAATAGCTAACATTGCTTCTCAATCTGCCAGAGTTTTATTATTATTATTATGAATAAAGTCACATTTTTCTGCAAGTACTTTTAAAGTCAGAGAGTTTTCAATCTCAGAATTAGGAGTGTAAGTTTGCACCCATGGGAAACCCATTTACTCAGTCCTGTAACAAAACAAGAAAGTGGAAATCATGTTTTGTGAATATTATTTTAAAATCTGGGCAATTCTTGGAAACATATCTCCATTATGCAATGGCTTCATTTACAACTGTGTTTTGTGATGCCTTTGTGTTGCATTTGGAATTTGTCTGGTGTGAAGTTTTACTTATGTTAGCAATGATAAAGATGTTTGTACAAGCACAGATGCCCATTTTCTGGTCACTGTTAGCAAACATATCTTTCATTTTCTATTTTTTTGTTGAATATTTTTTATTTGTATTTTTATTGTCTTGTTATGAAAAAAGTCATATTTCTTTTTATCCATGTATTGCCTTGCTCAGGCTCCCTCCCTCCTCCTGCCCCTCCCTGTCACTCACTTTTCTCTCTATCAGTTTATCTCCTCCCCAGCAAGGGCAGGAGGTCCCAAGGTCCCAAGATGGCTTAGTTCAACATCCACTCCAGGCAGATCTGCTTTCCTAACCCCAACATCAAGACTAAGTCAGGTGTTTCTCTGGAAGGAGAGGGCTCCAAGGTGAGGGTCCAAGGTGTTTCAGATCCCAAGGTGTTAAGTGGTTGTGGTTTGAAACTTGGACATGCTTACCTTTTTGTTAAAATTTTACTAATGAGTGAGTAGATCCCCTGCATATCTTTCTGGGTTTGTTTCCAGGTTTCTGCTATTACAAATAATGTTGCTATGAACATAGTTGAGCTAATGCCTTTGGAGTGCTAATGTGCATCTTTAGGGTATGCCCAGTAGTAGTATTGCTGGGACTTGGAGAGATTGATTCCCAGATTTCTGAGAAGTCGCCATACTGCATTTCAGAGTGGGTGAACCAGCTTAAATTCCCACCAACAATGGAGGAGTGTTCCCATTGCTCCACAACCTATCCAGCATAGGCTGTCAGCTGTGTCTTTTACTTAGCCAATCTGACAGGTGTAAGGTGGTATCTCAAAGTTGCTGATTTGCATTTCTCTGATGTCCAAAGATGCTGAGCACTTTTTTAAGTGCCTTTCAACAATTTCTAATACTTCTACTGAGAATTCCCTTTTTAGTTCTGAGCCCCATTCAAAGTTTTAGGCTCTAGTTTCTTGAGTTCTCTATATATTTTAGAGATCAGTCCTATGTCACTTGTAGAGTTGGTGAAAATCTTTTTGCATTGTGTAGGCTGTCCTTTTGTCCTATTGAGAGTGTCCTTGGCTTTACAGAAGCTTCATAGTTTTAGGAGGTACGACTTATTCTGTGTTATATTTAGGAAGTGGTCACTTGTGCCAATGCTTTGGAGGATATTTCACAGTTTTCTTTTCTATCAAGTTCAGTGTGGCTTTGTTGAAGTCTTTTATCCACTTGGATTTGAGTTTTGTTCAGGGTGAAAGGCTTAGATCTATTTGCATTTTTCTTTTTTTTATTTTATTATTATGAACAAAGAAGTCACACTTTCTATCCTTGTATATCCTTATTCAAGGTCCCTTCCCACTCCTACCACATCAGCTCATTCTCTCTTCTCCACAAAATCCCATCCTCTCC
Organism: Sigmodon hispidus; assembly: GCA_004025045.1. NCBI lineage: Eukaryota > Metazoa > Chordata > Mammalia > Rodentia > Cricetidae > Sigmodon > Sigmodon hispidus. Next base: position 25,495 of record PVIH01009219.1, on the reverse strand, counting down.
CTGGTGAGGTGGCAGGCAGTCCCAAGATCCCATTGTTCCAATATTGCTTAGTTCAGCCTCCACTCCTGGCAGATCCAGTTTTCTCCTCCCAACCTCAAGACCGAGTCAGGTATTCCTCTAGGGGGAGTGGGATCCAAGGAGTCAGTCCAGGGTGTTTCTGATTCCAAGCTGTTCAGTGATTGTGGGTTGCAGCTTGGGCATGCTTTGCTTTTTTCTTGTTTGTTTGTTTGTTTGATTAGAGTCCACTAATGAGTGAGTACATCCCCTGCTTTTCTTTCTGAGTTTGTGATACCTCGCTCAGGAGGATATTCTTCAAATCCATCCATTTGCCTGCAAATTTTAGGATATCATTTTTTTCTTACTGCTAAGTAGTACTCCATTGTGTAGATGTACCATAGTTTGTTAATCCATTCTTTAGTTGAGGGACATCTAGGTTGTTTCCAGGTTCTTGCTATTACAAATAATGCTCCTATGAACATAGTTGAGCTAATGCCTTTGGAGCGTAACTGTGCATCTTTAGGTTATACAACCAGAAGTGGTATTGGCTGGCTCTTTGGGGAGATTGATTCTCAGTTTTCTGAGAAACCGCCATACCACATTCCAAAGTGGCTGAACAAGCTTACACTCCCACCAACAATGGAGGAGTGTTCCTTTTGCTCTGCATCCTCTCCAGCATAGGCTGTCCTCTGTGTCTTTTAACTTAGCCAATCTAACAGGTGTCAGATGGTATCTAAAAGTTGTTTTGATTTGCATTTCTCTGATGGCTAAAGATGATGAGCAGTTTTTCAGGTGCCTTTCAGCCATTCGTAATTCTTTTGCTGAGAATTCCCTTTTTAGATCTGAACCCCTTTTTTATTGGGTTATTCAAGGTTTTGGGCTCTAGATTCTTGAGCTCTTTATATATCTTTGAGATCAGTCCTCTATCACTTGTAGGGTTGGTGAAAAAATTTTCCCATTCTATATGCTGTCGTTTTGTCCTATTGAGAGTGTCCTTGGCTTTACAGAAAATTCTTAGCTTTAGGAGATCCCACTTATTGATTGTTGATTTTATTGTCTGTGCCACTGGTGTTATATTTAGGAAGTGGTCGCCTGTGCCAATTCGTAGAAGTGTATTACCCAATTTCTTTTCTATCAAGTTTAAAGTGGCTGGGTTTATGTTGAGGTCTTTGATCCACTTGGATTTGAGTTTTGTGCAGGGTGACAGGCTTGGATCTATTTGCATTTTTCTACACACTTCCATCGAGCTATGCCAACACCATTTGTTAAAGATACTATCGTTTTTTCCATTGAATATTTTGAGCCTCTTTGTCAAAGATCAGGTGTTCATAGGTTTTTGGGTTAATGTCTGGATCCTCAGTTCTCTTCCATTGATCCACAAGTTTGTTTTTATGCCAATACCAGGCTGTTTTTAATTATTGTAGCTCTATAGTATAATTTGAAGTCAGGAATGGTGATGCCTCCTGAGGGTCTTTGGTTGAGCAAAATTATTTTGGCAATCCTGGTTTTCCTGTTATTCCAAATGAAATTGAGTATTGTTCTTTCAAAATCCAAAAAATATTGTGTTGGGATTTTTATGATCAGTGCATTGAATCCTTAGATTGCTTTTGGTAGAATTGCCATTTTTACTATGTTGATCCTACCTATTCAGGAACATGGGAGAGCTTTTCATTTTCTGATATCCTCTTCAGTTTCTTTCTTTGGTGATTTACAATTTTTGCCAAATAGATCTGTTACTTCTTGTGTTATAGTTATTCCAAGGTATTTAATACTATGTGCAGCTATTATGAAGGGTGATATTTTCCTTATTTCTTTTTCACTCTTCTATTTTTAGTCCATAGTAGGACTACTGATTTCTTTGAGTTAATCTTGTATCCTGCTACATTGCTGAAGGTGTTTATCAGCTGTAGCAGATCCTTGGAAGAATTTTGTGGATCACTTATGTATACAATCATATATATCATCTACATATAGAGATTGTTTCACTTCTTCTTTTCCAATTTGTATCCCCTTAATCTCCTTTTGTTCTCTTATTGCTTTAGCTAAAACTTTGAGAACTATATTGAATAGATAAGGGGAGAGAGGACATCCTTGTCTAGTTCCTGATTTTAGTGGGATTGCTTTGAATTTTTCTCCATTGAGTTTGATGCTGGCTGTTGGCTTATTGTAAATTGCCTTTATTATATTTAGATATTCTCCCTGTATTCCTGATTTCTCCAGGGCTTTAAGCATAAAGGAATGTTAGATTTTGTCAAAGGCTTTTTCAGCATCTGAGGATATGATCATGTGGTTTTGTTCCTTTAGTTTGTTTATATGATAGACAACATTTACGGTTTTTCGTATGTTAAACCTGCCCTGCATATCTGATGAAACCTACTTGGTTGTGGTGAATGATATTTTTTATATATTGTTGTATATGGTTTGCTAAAATTTTGTTGAGAATTTTAGCATCAATATTCATGAGGGAAATTTGTCTGTGGTTCTCCTTCTTTGTTGTGTCTTTGAGTGGCTTGGGTATTAGGTAATTGTGGCCTCATAAAAGGAATTTGGCAATATTCCTTCAGTTTCTACTGTGTGAAATAGTTTGAGGAGTAGTGGTAGTAATTCTTCTTTGAATGTCTGGTAGAATTCGGCACTGAAACCATCTGGACTAGGGCTTTTGTCTTTGGGGAGGCTTTTAATGACAGCTTCAATTTCCTTAAGGGTTATAGGCCTGTTTAGGTAATTAATCTTATCTTCATTTAATTTTGGTAGACTGTACCTGTCCAGAATGCTGTCCATTTCTTCTAGGTTTTCCAATTTTGTGGAATACAGATTTTCAAAGTATGATCTGATAATTCTCTGGATTTCCTGGGGGTCCGTTTTTATGTCCCCCTTTTCATTTCTGATTTTGTTGATTTGAACACATGCTCTCTCTCTCTGTTTTTTGATTAGTTTGGCTAAGGGCTTATCTATCTTGTTAACCCTCTCAAAGAACCAACTCTTAGATTCATTGGTTCTTTTTGTTTCAATTGTATTGATTTCAGCTCTAAGTTTGATTATTTCCTGCCATCTACTCCTTCTAGTTGAATTTGCTTCCAATTGTTCTAAGGCTTTCAGCTGAGCTGTTAGGTCTCTAGTGTGGGATTTCTCTAGGTTTTTCATATAGGCATCTAGAGCTATGAATTTTCCTCTTAACACTGCTTTCACTATGTCTCACAAGTCTGGGTATGTTGTAGATTCATTATCATTAAATTCTAGGAAAACTTTGATTTCTTTCTTAATTTCTTCCTTGACCTAGAGGTGGTTCAGCTGAGTGATGTTTAGTTTCCATGAGTTGGTAGGCTTTCTGTGATTTTTGATATTGTCTAACTCTAACTTTAGGTCCTGGTGTTCTGATACGATACAAGGGACTATTTCCACTTTTGTATTTATTGATTTTTTTTATGACCAATTATGTGGTCAGTTTTAGAGAAAGTTCCATGTGGTGCTGAAAAATATGTATATTCCTTTGCTTTTGATTGGAAGCTTCTGTAAGTATATGATAAATCCTTTTGCATCATAATCTCTGTTAGACTCCTTATTTCCTTGTTGAGTCTCTGTCTTGTTGACCTATCCAAGGGTGAAAGTAGGGTATTGACATCTCCTACTATTAGAGTGTGAGAGTTGGTGTGGGATTTGAGCTTTAATATTATTTCTTTTACATATTAGTTGTCCTTACATTAGGGGCATAAATATTCAGCATTGAAATCTCATCTTGACCAATTTTTCCTGATATGAATAAATAATATCCATCCTGGTCTCTTTTCATTGATTTTAGTTTGAAGTCTACTGTGTTGGAAATTAGGATGGCAACCCCAGCTTGTTTCTTAAGGCCATTTGCTTGGAAAATCATTACTCAATCCTTTACTCTGAGCCTGTGTCTGTCTTTAAGGTTGAGGTATGTTTCTTGTATGCTGAAGAAGGATAGCTTCTGTTTTTGTATCCATCATGTGAGTATGTGTCTTTTTATAGGTCAATTGTGTTAATTGATTTTAAGGGATATTAGTGATCACTGATTGATATTTCCTGCTATTTTTGGTGGTAGGTTGTATGTATTTTTGTTGTCTGTGTTTTTCTTCAGTGGGGTTATTGATTGTTTGTGGTTCATAGGTATATCTGGGATCCTTTTGTTGGAGTTTTTTCCTCTAATGTTTTCTGAAGGGCTGGATTTGTAGATAGGTGTTGTTTAAATCTGACTTTGTCATGAAATATCTTGTTACTTGATCTATGATGATTGATAGTTTTGTTGGGAACAGTAGTCTTTGTTCGCAGCCTTGCTCTTTCAGTGTCTCTGTAACTTCTGACTAAGACCTTCTTGTTTTCAATGTTTCAATTGAATAGTCAGGTGTAATTCTGATGGGTCTGCCTTTATAGGTAAGTTGGCCCTTTTCTTTTGCAGCTCTTAAAATTTTTTCTTTGTTCTATATGTTTTGTGGCTTGATTATTTTGTGGCAGACAGACATTTTTGGAGGTCAAATCTATTTGGTGTTCTGTAAGCTTCTTGTATCTTTATAGGCATCTTGTTCTTTAAGTTGGGAACGTTTTCTTATATAATTTTATTGGATACATTATCTGTGCCTTTTTACTGGAATTCCCCTTTTTGTATTCCTATTATTCTCAGGTTAAGTCTTTTCATGGTGTCCCAAATTTCCTGAACATTTTGTGTTTTGGCATTTTTGTGCTTGGGTTTTTTTTTTTTTTTTTTTTTTTTTTTTTTTTTTTTTTTTTTTTTTTTTTTTTTTTTTTTTTTTTTTTTTTTTTTTTTTTTTTTTTTTTTTTTTTTTTTTTTTTTTTTTTTTTTTTTTTTTTTTTTTTTTTTTTTTTTTTTTTTTTTTTTTTTTTTTTTTTTT